>JAJIBD010011719.1:0-36448 GCA_021461705.1 Cryptotis parvus | reverse complement strand
AAAAACTAATTACAAGCATAAAAGAGGCTTATAAGGACTGTAAAATTTAGAATAAACTGGAAAAATTGAAGTATTTTATCCTAAGTTGTGTACATAACAGAGGCTAAACTGTTGAGGAAGAATGTGGTGGTTCAATGTTGAGGAAAGAAATGTTATAACATTCTTTAGTTTAATCTCTTGGATAAGGGTTGAAGGTAGACTCTGGAGTCAATCAAACCCAATATATTCAAACCCACACCTCCCATGTATTCAAACCCCCCCCCCACTTGTTATTTTCCGTGAGACCTGGTCTTCTAACAGGTCTCACATTTTTACTTAAGCAAAATGTTAACAGTTTATATCTCAAAGGATTATGCTAAAAGTTAATAAGATAATGTATTCAGATAGGATGGAAGCACAAAGGTATTTAATAAATGGACTCTTTTCATTTTCCTCAGGTGGCTGGGAAAAATCACATCAGAAAGTGGTTTAAGACAGATAATCTTACTGCTTCTCTTAATCATGCAATATTTATGGTTACAAAAAGATTTACAAGTTAAAAGCATTAAACGACTCTATATTAATCTAAAGGATCATATGGGAATATGTAAATGCTATGCAGTAGAAGTTGACTGATATTGTGAATTCTGAGTATTTCCTATTAATTCAGTTATCTATGATTTATTACACAATAGAATTCTGAGAAATACATACAAATGAAGCGTATATTGATGCCCTTTGGGGATAATATTCTTTTTTTTAAATGTAAACATTTGTCCTTAGTTTATTTCCTTTTTTCTTTTGCTTGCTATTTTATTTATTCTTTCCCCAAATTTTATTACACCACTTTTAGACATACAATTGCAAGATGCCCATGTAAAGTTTTTGGTTCTGCAGTGTTCCAACACCCATCCCTCCACCCTGAACCCATTTCCATCACCAATGTCCCCACCTCCCTCCCCCCTCCCACACCTCAACTGCTTGGCGGGTTCTGTATGTCTTTACTCTCCTCTCTATCTCTTCCTCCCGCCTAACTTTCCTACACATCATAGAATGCAGTAAATTAAAGGACATAACTGTTTCCACTAGTTTGATTGACCATGTGGCCTAAGTGACTTAGGGGCCTCTATGGTCAGCATCTGGACAGTGAAGGTTTTGCTCTGTTAATCTGGTCTTGAAGTAGCATCCCATCTTCTGGACAGTGAAGGTGGCAGCTAGTGTGGTGTGGGGCGAGTCTCATCTGGCTGCTTCTGGGACCCCCGAGAGGTGATGGGCCCACTCCAAAACCCCATCTGACCTCCTGGGAGCCCCATGGTCAGCTAAGCCTGGGGAGAGCTAGTTCCAGCTTCCCCAGCTGCGCGTTTGAGACTGCATGCTATGGCTGGTCACCCCAGGGCAGTCTGGCGGGGGGCCACCAGGCTCAACAAAATGGAGGGGGAAGGGCCGACCCCTGGCTCCATCTGACGAATTTCCAGTGATTCCAGCTTCTGGGAGCTGCCTACCTGGGCTCGAACAGTTTTTACTCTGTCTTGAGACAGCATCCCAGCATCTGGGCAGCGAAGGTGGGAGATAATATTCTTGATTATGCTGTTTCTAATCCAATTCTTCATATTTTCACCAAACTTCATATAGCCCTACATACCTCAATATTCAATTCTGAGGGAAAACAGCATTTTTTTTTTGAACTATGACGTTTATTTATAAAGAAATATCAGAATCAGAGCAGTAACATGTTAGAAACATACAAATTCCCCCACACCTCCGCCCACCCACCCCAATACACACACATCATGGAGCAATAATCAAAGTAATAACACAGGAGAAAACCAAGACTTTCTTGCTTAACATTTTTGTTGTTAATTAAGTTATAACTTAAAAAATCCACAAATAGAGTGAAAATATTATTTAAGACACAAAGTTTACAGGTAGTAAGTTTGCTTCAGCTATCTTGAAATGAATACTTAGGCTGAGAAGGAAAAAAAAGAAACAGAGTTTATGCTGCTGATTTACTTTTATATTAATACAGGTAATTATATCCCATCACACTGGAAACATAAAATACCTTGTTACCAAATAAAAGTTGAACTTGAAAAAGATAACGACTGTGAGCAATGTGTTTTCACATTGTCAGTTGTCACAGATCATAAGACAAATAGACTGGTGAAGGCTTGGAAAGGATAATACACACAGGCACAATGCCAGATGAGAATTCTCTGATTACTAGCAATTTTTGGGCACTGGGATCTGAAGACTCGCTTTATGAATAGGTTTACTTGATGAAAAGTTATTTTACATGATTACTTTAATTCAAAAGCAAAGTTATGAAATGCTAGAAACTAATTTTTATAACTACAAGCAAATATAGACTTCTACCATGTTCAACGGCATTATGAACAAACATCACACACTGTTATATGTAAATTAAAACTTAGATATGTAATAATCACTTAAATTGCACCTCAAATATACTTCTATTTATTTTTTTTTTGTGGGGGCCTACACCTGGTGATGTTGAGGGCTTACTCTTGAAATCTATGCTCATGGATCATTCCTGAAATTATTTGGAGGGACTCTACGTGGAGCCTAGGATTAAACCTAGGTTGGCCATGTGCAAAGCAAAGTGCCTTTCCTACGTACTATTTCTCAAGACCTTAAAATAAATTAATTCACACTGATCTGAAAATATATTAACTATAGAAATGATTTTAAGAAAAATAAAATAGATTCAAAATACTTGGGGAAAATAAATGATCATAAACTCTCACAACCCCATATTTTTAAAATTGGTGATTGCAAAACTTAACTCCTAACAGGTAATCTTCAATAAATCAATATTTAACTAAACTTATTTTGAATAGAGTAAATATATTACGGCTAATGGGACAGGAATCTGTTTATATAATTTATATAATATTCAATATCATTAATAATAATCCAATTTCATTAATTCTAGGACCATAAGCTGACTAATATTTCCTGAATTTTTAACACTAAGTGAAAATGGATAAAAAAATTTTATTAAAGAACAAGTATTGGTCAGATACCAGTATGGCTACCCCCAGCCTTTTGGATGGGTTGTTTGAGTGAAGGATTGTTTTCCGGCCTTTTATTTTGAGCCTGTCTTTGCTCCGATTGTTCAGGTGTGTTTCTTGAAGGCAGCAGAATGCCGGATTCAATTTTGTGATCCATTTTGCCACTCTGTGTCTCTTAACTGGTGCATTTAGACCGTTGACATTGAGAGATATTATTGTCATGGGATTTTGTGCCATCTCTCTGTATAGGTTGGTTGTTCTTTGGGTTATGTCTCGTCTTATAGTAGATCATTCAGTCCTTCTTTTTTAAGGTTGGTTTTGATTTTACAAAGTTCCTAAGCTGTTGTTTATCCAAGAAGTTGTATATCTGTCCTTCAAATCTGAGTGAGAGTTTAGCTGGATAAAGAATTCTTGCTGAGGCGTTCATTTCATTAAGTTTTTTTACTATATCCCACCACTGCCTTCGGGCTTGGAGGGTGTCTTCTGAGAAGTCTGCTGAAAGTCGAATGGATGCTCCTTTGTACACAATTTCCTTCTTTGATCTTGCTGCCTGAAGAATTCTGTCTCTGTCTATGGCATCCATTACTTTGACTAGGATGTGTCTTGGGGTCTTTCTATTGGGGTCTCTTCTTGCTGGTATGCGTCGGGCTTCTTGGATCTGGATGCCTTCATCCTTTAACTCGGGAACTTTTCAGCCAGGATGTTTTTAACTGTTTTAATTTCCTTGGGTTACTTTCCTGTCCCTCTGGGACTCCGATAATTCTTATGTTGTTCCACCTGGCTTCATCCCATTGTTCTCTGTTCCGTTGCTGATCCATTTTCCGATCTTTTTTCCATCTTATGTAGTTCTCTGAGTGCTTTCTGCAGCTCATCTTCAGTCTCACTGATTCTCTCTTCCGCTGTCATCCTACTGTTGAGAGCCCCGATTGTGTTTTTCATTTCATCTACTGAGTTTTTAAGTGATGATATTTCTCTTTGCATGGTTCTCATTTCTGCTTTCATTTTCTCCCATAGTTTATTGACTGCCCTTTCGACTGCTTCCGTTTATGTTCTCCTGTATTTTATTGGACATCTGCTCAATTTTTTAGTTGAGCTCCTTAAACATCCTACCAATTTCCTCTCTAATTTCATTGTCAGAGTGATCATGCCTATCTGTATTCTTTTTGATTCTTCATGGTCAATTCCTTCATCTGTTCTTCGAGCTGGGGATCTGGGCGTTGTTTTCCCATGGTGTTGAGGTGTTCAGGGATAGATTCCCTCTAGTGTACTGTTTCTTTTTTCTTGAGGGTATTATCTACCCTTGGTGTTGAATTTCCTAGTTTTAGTAACAATAAGCGTCGAGCGGCCGCCCCTGGTTAGCCCAGGCACCCCAGAGACTCTACCTGAGTTGCAGGCAGGCTGGGGTGAGAGTTCAAAATGACGGTTTACTTCCGGTTCCGCTCGGACTTCTGGGGTTGTAGTTCCACCTTTCTGCCGAGACCTGGGGCTCTACCACAGCCCCAGGTGCCCGCCCCGCCAGCCGCAAGACCCCAGAGACTCTACCTGAGTTGCAGGCAGGCGGGAGTGAGAGTTCAAAATGACGGTTTACTTCCGGTTCCGCTCGGACTTCTGGGGTTGTAGTTCCACCTTCTGCCGAGACCTGGGGCTCTACCACAGCCCCAGGTGCCCGCCCGGCCAGCCACGCACCCCAGAGACTCTACCTGAGTTGCAGGCAGGCTCGAAAACAGCATTTTTGAACTGAAACTTTTTATTGTGACAGATGGTACAGGATGTAAAGCATTTTCCCAGCATGCGATAGACCCAGGTGAATCCCCAGCATTGCATATGGTTTCCTGAGCACCATTAGTATCTAGAACAATTCCTCCCCCTTTTTCTAACCAGTTTTTATTAGTGCACTGTGATTTAAAATACTGTTACTGATATTTTCATGCACAGAATATTACAAAACCACACCCTACACCAGAATGTCAGCTCCCGACCATTCCCCAATGCCAATGAACCATGGACTACTTCCATTTACACACTGTGACACTACTCGGTAAACTCAGTTCCATAGCAAATTTTCAGGTTCTGTTGAATTTGGTCATATGATATTGCTATACAAGTTTCTTTACATTCCACACATTAAATAAATCAGTCATTATCTGTCATGCTTTTTCTGTCTAACTTCATACAACATAATACCCTCTAGTTCCATCTATTAAACAGCAATTTATAGTATTTCAAACTTTCTTATAGCAAGTATTTTATTGTGCATACACATAAATACACACACCAGTATTGATTTGGAGTTTGGGGTCACACCTGAGGGTGATTTGGGCTTACAGCTTCAGAGCTTCGGGGTAATTCTGATGAGGCAGAGGGGACAAAACATAATGTAGGGGATGAAACAGGATCAGACCACCGTCTTCTTCGTGCAAAAATTCTACTTCCTGCAACGGGGAGAAAAGGCTGCAAAGTTTAAGAAGAAAACCCCAGAACGACCACCAACTGGGAACTATTTTTTTCACCATTGCAGCAACATGGGAAGATACCACCACTGATGACATCAATGAAGAATACAACCGACTGGTTCAGCACCTCCATGATTGTGCGAAGAATGCCGAGGGAGAGAAAGACACAAAGGACGCGGGGTCTTCAGAAACTCTCGAGGCTCATTAACCAACTTGGAAAGGCGCAAACTTCAGGAGACCAAATGCTAACATCCAAGCTTGCTAAAGCAGTGCAGAGAAGCGATAAAAGAAGACCTCAAAAAACAGAAGAGCATAAATACTGGAAGATGCAGCAGAAGCCAGGAAAAGCATTCGCACCGCCGCCTGTCCTTCACCAACTATAAGACCAAGATGACTGTTCTCCGACGACCTGATGATCTATCACATCTACCAGAAAGGCAATGGAGATTGTCCATAACTTCTACTCAAATCTCTATGATAGCCACATCTACCTGCCCACATACCAAATTCCACAGGATAGATATGTCATTCCAAACAATCTCCCTTCTGAAATCTGACATGCCATCTCCTCGGTAAGGAAGAGAACAGTACCAGGCCCAGACAAAGTCACACCCGAACACCTGAAGAATCTGCCGTCAGTATTCAACAATACACTAGCTCGGCTCTTTACACGCTACCCGTCTGAATGCAAGGTGCCCTCCCAATGGAAAACCAGCAGGACAGTTCTACTGTTCAAGAAGGGAGACATTCACGACATTGGCAACTATCTCCCCCATCTGCCTGTTGTCCATTATCTACAAGCTGTTTATACGAGTCATCCTGAATAGAATTGGCAGAACACTAGATGAAGGACAACCATGCGAGCAAGCAGGGTTCCGGAAAGGATTCAGCACAATTGACCATATTCACACAGCTCATCGAGGTTTGTAGGGAGTACAAGATGCCGCTCTATCTCACATTCATTGATTTACAGAAAGCCTTTGATTCTGTGGAGACTGAAGCGGTCATAGAAGCCCTAGCCAAACAGGGTGTTCAAACCCAATACATCAAGATCCTTCGTGAGCTGTATTACAGATTCGCCACCAGGATCTCACCATTCTACAAAGAAGTGATCACTGATGTCAAAAGAAGGGTTCGGCAGGGGTGATACCATTTCACCAAAACTCTTCAGCGCCACCCCTCATGTGACAATTAGAATGGGAAGGCATGGGAGTGAAGATAGATGGTCAGCAACTACACCACCTCCCGCTTCGCTGATGACACCGTTCTAATAACACCAAACATTAGCTAAGCGGCACAAATGCTGGCTGACTTTGACCGAGAATGTGGAAAGATGGGTCTACAGCTGAATCTGAAGAAAACTATGTTCATGAAAAGAACTAGTTCCTGAGGTACCATTCACTCTTAAAGGAACAAGCATCTCTGAATGCAGCAGTTATGTGTACCTAGGTCGAGAAGACATGATGAACGACCTAAAACCTGAGCTGCGCAGGAGGGAGAGAGAGGTGGCATGGAATGCCTTCAAAGGCATTGAAGAAATAGCAAAAAGGACAAAGAACCTCTGGCACTGGGAACATCTCTTGGACTCCACTATTCTCCCTGCATTATCATATACCTCAGAGACCTGGGCCCTATGAAAGCAGGATGAGAATGCTATTTGGGTCTCCCAGAGAGGGAATCAAAAGAGCTATGCTTGGAATATCACGCCTCAGTCAAATGAGAGAAGGAATCCAGAGTTCTGACCTCCATCACTATTCCAGAATCAGGGATGCTGTTTCATTTGCCAAGGCATCCAAAATCAGATGGGCTGGACATGTAATGCGATTTGGAGACAACCGCTGGATTAGAACTGTTACTGACTGGATCCCACGGGATGTCAAAGATCACTGGCCACCTGTCGGGAACACCGCCGGGGTCCCCGACAGTGTCGGGACAGAAGTTGTCTCTACCTCCGGGGACGCCGGAGAACAGATGAAAACTCACGAGTCTGGTGCAGTTCCAAAAAATGGCTTTTAATAGTACAAAAGCTCTTCCACAGCACTCCAATATAATGAACAAGCTTTAGCTCTGGTCCAAACTTAGACCATACAAAAGAGCCTAAGTCTCCCACCAAAGAGAGAGAGGATCTCACCCGAGGCTGAGTCCTACCCAGAAGGAGCAAAAGGCCAAAGAGCAAAAAGCCAAAAAGCCGCAGGAGCCAAAAGCTGAAGGCTGAGGAACCAAAAGACAAAGGTGAAGGGGCCTCAAGTCAGCCCCTTATATACACCAAAGTAATCCAACCAGGAGGTTGTCATGTCAACAAAGAACTCTAAACAGAGTGTAGTGCCACACCTTATTGCAGGTATAAACAAAGGTTATGCCAAGGACTAAGGAGATTATCTCTTATGTAAAAACACTGGAGAGAGAGAGGACTGATATAAAGTAATACATCTTAACTTCATGAGCTTCATGTAATCTAGATGATACCCACAAGGTCCTTCTTATTATTATCTGCACCAGGGTGATTCTTGAGTATCTTGTTCTCGTGTACTGAAAGGGTCACTCTCACCTGCTTAGAGCAAACTAGTATGATCCTTCCTATAGTCTTCCCTATAGTTTCGGCGTAGCCAGGGTGGTAGTCTCCTGATAAATTTTAACTGTCCCACGTGGTGCAGTGGGTATAAAGAGGAGCTGTGCCCAATCTAGAAAACATAGAAGTCTTAGTAGATGTATAAGTCAGAAGTTATTCAATCAAGGTAACTTCTGTAACTGCCACACCCTCTAGCAGTGTTTACATAGAAGAGAGATCTCATTAGAATGAAGCTTGACTTAAGTAGATTAAGCTGGGTGTGGGCAAAACAACAAAGCTTCCAGATTAGCTAACTCTGTCCTCCAACAGCCACCCACCTACAAGATGGTCAGACTTCCTTGTAAAGACCCTGAAGGAATGGTTTGAGGCTCTTCATATTCCTGAATCAACCAGATGCCATTGGGCTACATTGGCACATGATAGGGTCCAATGGAAAATTTACTGGAGCACGCTCAAGCAAATCGATGAATAACGGGATTCAAGTCATCAAGTGATCAAGTGAAAGGGATGAAAACTAAGTTGGTCAAATGCAAGGCAACTGTCTTCTGCTGTCCAATGCTTACTGACCCAATTTCTTAATACATTCTGTGTTCTTGGACAGTTAGATTTTCAGATCTTGGCTAATGTGAATAAAGTGTCAAAGAATGTAGCAGTACAGATGTCTTTACAAAGTGATATTTGGGGGTGCTTAGGGTAGATGTTACAAAGTGGAATTACTGGGTCATATGGAAGATTAATTCTTTAATTGAACTTATGTTTATTTTTCTTTTAAATTTCAAATTGAGCATTATTTTCACCATTTACTATATTATGTAATTAATAAATCTACATTTTATGCAATGAGGGTTATAATAGTCACTTAACTTTTAAACTCCTGAGGTCTGAACATAAGGCACTTGAGTAAGAGTACTTGTTTAGTCACTTAGCACTCATGGAAATGAAAACAAATACCATTCATAAGCACAGTTCTGAACTCTAGGTTAAGAAAATAAAATTAGCACTGGAGAGATATTACCAGGTGTAAGGTAATTCTCTTGCATGTATCCAGCCCTGGTTAGGTCCACAACCACAAATATGGTGTCCTGAGACATAGAAGAAATGAACCCTGAGTACAGAGTCAGGAGAAGCCCTGAGCACAGTTGGGTATGGTCACTCTTCCCCTATATAAAATTATAGACCTATGAATTAGAAACTCTATGCTTTTCCTTAACATTAAATTACATATAAAAAATAAGACTATTTTATTTTGTAGGTGGTAGAATCCCCCCAAGAGGCAGTCAGGGTTCTGGAACTGACTTAGATATTCTCAGCTCAGTGTGTGCCAGGCTAATGGTTTGGTGCTTGAATCCAGAATGAGACTATGATTCTGCTTGAACGTAGAAATACATGGACCACTAAGTACAGTCTTTGGGGGGTTTGTGGTACTTGGAATATTTTAAATCCCTTCCTTCAAAGAAAAACTTGTTCTTATTTATTTAACTTGGACTCACAACCCACAGTTGACAAAGGATAGTGTTCTGGACATTGTCTCTGTGCTTGGATTTCAGTACTATTTTAAAAACCAGATCTTTTTCCTTATTTGTCTTGTAAGGTTCTATTTAAAATGCTTTTTTGATGTATTAGATACTGTTGGAGGACAGGTTTAGCTAACCTGGGAGTTTTATTGTTTTGCCCACTCCCAGATTAATCTATTTAAGCCAAAGTTCATTCCTAATGAGACCTCTCTTCTATGTAAACACTGCTAGAGGGTGTGGCAGTTACAGAATTCATCTTGATTGAATAACTTCTGACTTATATATCTACTAAGACTTCTATGTTTTCTAGATTGGGCACAACTCCTCTTTATACACACTGCACCCAGTGTGGTACAGTTAGAATTTACCAGGAGACTACCACCCTAGCTACTTTGAGACTATAGGAAGACTATAGGAAGGATCATACTAGTTTGCTCTAAGCAGGCGAATGTGACCCTTTCAGTACATGAGAACAAGATACTCAGAATGACCCTAGTGCAGATAATAATAAGAAGGAGCTTGTGGCTACCATCAAGATTACATGAAGCTCATGAAATTAAGATGTACTACTTTATACCAGCCCCCTTCTCTCTCTCTCCAGTGTTTTACATAAGAGATAATCTCAGTAGAAAGGATTAGACTTTGGCTAACCTTTGTTTATACCTGCAACTAGGGTGTGGCACTACACTCTGTTTACGGTTCTTTGTTGACATGAACTTCCGGGTTGGATTACTTTGGTGTATATAAGGGGACTGACTTGAGGCCCCTTAGACTTTTGGCCTTTTAGCTCTCGGCTTTTGTCTCCTCAGCTTTCAGCTTTTGGCTCCTCGGCCTTTTGCCTTTGGCTTTTGGCTTTTGGCTTTCTGGCCTTTTTCTCCTTCTTCTGGGTAGGATTCAGCTTGGGTGAGATCCTCTCTCTTTGTTGGGAGACTTAGGCTCTTCTGTATGGTCTAAGTTCAGACCAGAGCTAGAGTTTTTTCATTATATTGGAGTGCTGTGGAAGAGCTTTTGTACTATTAAAAGCCTTTTGGAACTGTACCGACTTGTGAGTTTTCATCTGTTCTCCCGGTGTCCTTGGAGGTAGAAGAGAACTTCGTTCCTGACACTGCCGGGGACCCCAGTGACATTCCCGACAAGATAATATATGCATTTGTATTGCAAATTAAATATGTATTTTTTTGTTTCGGTTTTGGGTCACACCTGGCAAAACTCATTGGTTATTCTTGGCTCTGTACTCAGGGATCACTCTTGGCAGTGCTTGGGGATGATATAGGGTGCCAGAGATAGAACCACATCTATTGCATGTAAGGCAAGTGCCTTACCTACTCTCCTATTGCTACAGCCCCATATTTGATGTTGGTACACAGTAGCATATAACAGAAGTAAATATAAGTATTATTCCCTCAAAATTATGGTTAATAATATTAAACATGCATTTTCAAATAATTAACAATAGAAACTGAAAAGATAAAGGTATATCTCAATTACAATATTGTGTATGCTAAAATACTATACAAAGTGGAAACATTCTATATGTCTGTAAAGCTTCCATATTATTTCTGATTTCATCTTGAAATATCTATTCTAACTCCTAACTTATTTTTGTTAAAAATTCATACATGGGCTGGAGAGACTGTCCAGAGACTAAGGCCCTTGCCTTGCATGTGGCTGACCTGAGTTCGATCCCCCAACACTCCATATGGTCTCCTGAATCTCCTAGGTATGGAGTGATTCCTCAGTGCAGAGCCAGGAGTAACCCATGAGCAAAACTAGGTGTGTCTCCATACTCACATAAAATCCCTAACTAGTCATATATACATAGCTAAAAAACCTAATAATTTAGAAAGAAAATTATTTGACCTGGTCTATATTATAGAATTACAAAAACTCATACAATGCATTCAATAGGTGCAATTTTTTATAAGTTCATATTTGAGTTATATCAGAAAGCATATACTTTGAAAACATGCTACTTGAAAAATTTGATTTCTAAACTATCATAACCTTTAAGGTTAGGCTAGTTCATAAATACTGTGAAGAACACTAGTTGCTATAAACATTAAAATTAATCTTGATAGAATGTTTACTTTTTAGTTTAATATTTTAGGCTGCTATATTGAGAAGTTCCTGCAGCTGGTTTTTAATAGAAACCCACTGTCAAATCCTCACAGAAATAAAAATTTATTTTTTTCTTCTTAATTTGCTTACAGAACAAATAAACATTCACTATATACATTATATATGTTATATATATATAATTTTCATATTAAAACTAAACCATATGCCTAAATTTAGCCCTAGTAGTTATGGGATTTACAAATAGGAATCAGTTTTTTTCAAGGACATAATTTAATGAATCACATATGGCAATAAAAAATAACCCAGGAATAAATTATACATTCCTACAACAAAATGAATTCCAAATTACTATACCAACCACAACAAAATGCCCATGATCCTCTGCTATGCCCCTGTTTTTCTGGCTGATATTGCCACCTTTACCTCAATGTTTCCACACTGGTTTTCTATTCTGCCAACAATTTGTCACTGTTCGTAGTACCATTATCTTATGTTCTCTCTATATATATTCCAGATGAATGGAATCTCATTTGGTACTTATTACTCTTTCACTGATTTAATTTGACATGAGCTCTCCAACTACATCCACATTGTAGAAAACTGCATGATTTCATCTTTTTTTACAGCTGCAGATACTGTATTGTGTATATCTGAAAGAGGACATAAAGGTTGTTCCCATATTGTGACTAGTGTATTAAGTGATGCAATAAATATGGGTGTGCATATAGTCTCAGAAATTATTGTTTTGGCAAATGTCAAGGAGTGTGTCAGCACTGAATTGTAGAGATTCCGATTTTAACATTTTATTGTTTTGATATGTATTTTACTTGATAAAATGTTGTGATGAGAATTTTGTTTTTAACATTTGAACTACATATCGCGTACATCTTCTTTGGCGTAGTACCTGTTCATTTTTAAACAGATGTGAATGGGATTCTTTTGTTGTTGTTGTTGAGATGTGTGAGAGCTTTATTAATTTTGGATATTAACTGTTTGAAGTATTGTGCAGAGGTATTTTATTCCACTAAATAGAGTTTCTTTTATTTAGCTTGAATTTATTTTGCAGTGCAAAACTTTTTAATTTGGTGTAATATCATTTGTTTACTTTTGTGTTGTTTTTGTGTTTAGAATCACATCATTGAGGATTCTGTTAAGGATCATGTGAATTAAGAAGGATCTTAGGGATATTGTTAAGGTCCATGATCTGTAATGTTCCACCTATGTTTTCACCTAAATACTGTTAGAAACAACAAACCATAAAACAAGGTCATGGGCTATAAGATCAGTAGACAAAAACCTATGACTTTTTTTTCTGTTTTGAATAAAACAAAAAACACTCACTGCAGAGACTGGCAAGCTACCCATGTCGTATTTGATATGCCAAATACCAGTAACAATTATAGACTTCATTCCCATGACCTGATGAAATGGTTTGAGGCTCTTTATGTTCCTGGAGCAAGCAGATGCCCTCGGGCTCTGCTAGCATGAGACAGGAAATATGGAGATGTTACTGGTGCCCGATTTAGCAAATCAATGATGAACGGGAAGACAGTGATACAATAATTTCTTTTGAAGCTTCATCTGGTGATGCTCAGGGGTACTCCTGACTCTGCACTCAGGATTTATGCCTGGAAGAGCTCAGGGAACATACAGGAATTTGGGGATCAAACCTGGATATTCTTCATACAAAGCAAGCACACTGTACTATCAGTGTGGTTTGAGGATTCTGGGGTTCTTCTATATGAAACTAAATGATAAAAGAAAGAAAAAATACAATTTTTTTTCTATTGAAGTTAATATAAGGGGACACCAGAAAAAATATGTATATATTTTATGTTGCTAGATTGAAAAAAATTAACATTTTAAAAATCAATTTTCTGGGCCGGAGCGATAGTCTAGCGGGTAGGGCATTTGCCTTGCAGCGGCTGGCCAGCTGGCCAGGGTTTGATCCCCAGGATCTCATATGGTCCCCTGAGCACCACCAGGAGTGATTCCTGAGTGAGAGCCAGGAGTAACCCCCTGAGCATTGCCGGGTGTCACCCAAAAAAGAAAAAAATCATTTTTCTACCCAAAACACAGATGCAAGGTAATTGCCATTACATTCCAAAAGTGTTCTTCAAGATCTTGAGAAAAACTATACGAAAACTCATATGTAACTCAAAACTCTCCAAAAAAGAGAGCAATACTTTTGCCAATTCATAAAATGAGAGGAATTAGCAATACATAAGATGGGAGGAATTCGGCTTGATCACTTGACTTCCCATAGATCATCGATTACTCGAAAGTGGGCACCAGTAACATCTCAATATGTCCTGGCACATGCAAGATAGCCCAAGGGCATCTGTCTGCTCCAGGAACATAAAGAGCCTCAAATCATTCCACCAAGTCATGAGAATGAGGTCTATAATTGTTCCTGGTATTTGGCGTGTAAAATACGACATGGGTAGCTTGCCAGGCTCTGCTGTGTGGGTGGGATTATCTTGTAACATTGAAAGAGGAATTACATTTTGTACTACCTGAAAACTCGAACATTTTTTTTGTTTGTTTTTTGGGTCACACCGGTGATGCTCAAGGGTTACTCCTGGCTCTGCACTCAGGAATTACTCCTGAAGGTGCTCAAGGGACTATATGGGATGCCAGGGGTCAAACCTGGGCCGGCGCAGGCCAGCCACATGCAAGGCAAACGCCCTACCCGCTGGGCTATCACTCCGCCCCCAAACTCGAACATTTATTGATGAACCATCCGGTCGCAGCTGCATGACCCGGGCTTTGATCAGCTCTTCTGCTGGGTGGAGTTCTGACGAGAGGGGGAGTCCAGATGTGGAAAATGGAAGGAATTATAAAAATAAAAAAGGGAGGAATAACATTTTCTAATTTTGAACAGTAATAAAATTTTTGTCATACTGGTGTTAACACGAAAAGTGGATTTTCCTGTGCTTGTGGGTTCTTGAGAATTGTATGAAGGATTTACATAAATTACTTGGAGGAAGGAAAGTTAGTTTATTGTACAGATAGTCCCAGGTCCCTCCTCAGATGTCTAGGGCTCTCTATTATCTGTGAACGATGTCCCGGTCCTGTCCCTATGCAGCTGGATCAGTGTATGCCTTTCCTTTCCTGTCCCATGCAGTCTTCTGTCTCCTATAAACAACATTACTTGTCCTGTCCCTGCACTGCTCTCTTCCCATGAATGCTTTCCCCAAGATGGCCATGGGCACCCAAGTGGGCCAGATCCCTGTGCTCCGCTGAGCCCCCCCAGATATACTCCAACATTTCCTATTGTCTAGTCCCAGGTTTCCTGCTCTCTGGCCACTGCCACGTGGGCATGGGTGAATCCTGGGTTCAGCGCTTAACCCTCCAGGGCATCTACATCATGCCTGTACCCGAGCTGTCCTTACGACCGAGCCCAGCCGGTACCTCAGTTGTCCTGGATGTCCAAGCCCTGTCTGGATTCTGCCCCATGTGTGGCACTGAGGTGCCTTCCTGTACTTAGCCCTGATTGGTGCATGCAGCCCTACCTGACCTGGAGGTCCTGTGGAGAGAAAGTCGGGTCCAGAGATTCGTGTTCTCTGGACAAGGAATGGAGGAGAGGCATTCGGACTTGCCCTGAGAGTCTTTTATCTGTAGTCAAATCCCACCACCATTCATCCTCTTGTATGTCTTGATTGGCTACCTGCTTCAGGAGTGGAGGTTTAAAGTGAATTGGTCTCAAGAACAACTGGTGCTGGCGTGGATGTAGGGAAAAGGGGCACTCACTCACTGTTGGTGGGAGTGCTGATTGGTCCAGTACTTTTGGAAAACAATATGGACATTACTCTGAAAACTAGATAATGAGCTCCCATTTGATCCAGAAATACCAATCCTGGGAATATACCTAGAGACCCAAAAACACATAGCAGAAACACTATCTGTACTTCTTTATTCATCGCTGCGCTATTCACAATATTTAGAATCTGGAAACAACCTAAGTGCCTGAGAATGAAGGACTGGCTAAAGAAACTGTGGTACATCTACATGATGGAATACTCTGAAGCTGTCAGAAAAGACGAAATTAATAAATTTACCTGCAAATGGATGGACATGGAGACTATCATGCTGAGTGAAATCAGCCAGAAGGAAAAGGCAGATATAGAATGACTGCATTCATAAATGGGATATAAATATTTTACTAACTGTGGGCAATGGTAATGTCAGACTAGAACTCACCATTGAATATACACAAAGAGACTTATATGATAAACCCTAAATGTCTGCAGGGCTAACTGCAATGTGTAAAAGAAGAGGGAGAGAGTTTCAGAGACAGAGACACAGAGAGAGAGACAGAGATAGAGAGAGGAAAAGGGGATACCGGCTATTGAGGCAGACCGGCAGTGGGCAGGAGGGTGTGTGGGTACACTGGTGATGGGAATGGGGCACTGGTGGAGGGGATGGATGCTGGAATACTGTATTAACAAGAACCAATTATGAGCACCTTTGTAATTGTATGTTTCAATTAACATACGCCTCAGAGACCTGGGCTCTCGAAAACAGGATGAGAATGCTATTCGGGTCTCCTAGAGAGGCATCAAAAGAGCTATGCTTGGAATATCACCCTTCACTCAAGTGAGAGAAGGAATCGGAGTTCTGACCTCCTTCGCTATTCCAGAATCAGGGGCGCTGTCTCGTTTGCCAAGGCATCGAAAATCAAATGGGCTGGACATGTAATGCGATTTGGAGACAACCGCTGGACTAGAGCCGTTACCGACTGGATCCCAGGGATGTCAAAAGATCACGTGGCCGCCCACCTACAAGATGGTCAGACTTCCTTGTCAAGACCCTGAAGGAAGCGGTTTGAGGCTCTTCATATTCTTGAATCAACCAGATGCCATTGGGCTACATTGGCACGTGATAGGGTCCAATGGAAATGTTACTGGCGCCCGCTCGAGCAAATCAATGAATAACGGGATTCAAGTGATAATAAAAAATTTTAAAAAATAAAGTTACTTAGTCTCTATTCCTCAACCAGCTGCAATACTGGGATAAAGATTCATAAACTAATGGAACAGAATTGAGAGCCCTGAAATAAAACCTCAGATTTATGGGCAGCTAATCTATGACAACGGAGCAAAGTTCATGGAACAAAACAAGGAAAGTCTCCTCAAAAATAATGTTAGGAAAACTGGATAGCCACTTGTAATAAAATGAAAATGGAACCCTATCATACATCAGTTACAAGAGTGAGCTCAAAGTATACAAAAGGCAGGGAAATTAGATGAGAATCCAAAAATATATTACTTTTTTATTTATGAATGTGGGTTTATAATGCAATAAAACATATTATTATTGTTTTTGCTGTGTCCCAGAGTATACGATAAGTCATTTAATTTTTTTATTCTCCTTTGTAACCTCCTATTTTGTCTGTTGCTTCTTTAACAACTGAAGTTATTCAGAAGCATGTTGTTTAATATACCTATGTTTGAGATTTTTTCTTTGTTTTGTGGTTGTTCTTGTTTATCAATCTTAATTATGGTCAGAAAATCATTTCCATTTTCACATATTTATTGACTTTGATTTTTATTGTCCCCAAAATATATTGAAAAATGTATCATGTAAGCTTAATAACCACATCTATTGGGACCAGAAAAAAGCTCAGCAGGCTGAGTGACTCTTTTGCATAGAAGTCACTGGGGTTTGATCCTCAGCACCACAAATGTTCCTTTCAGTACAGTAAGGATGAGTTCTTACCTAGAATCCCAGAGCAGTACCAACAAGTATGAGTCCTATAGAGTATGGTCCAAAACAATAGAATAAAGGATCACCGTATCACTGTATCACTGTCTTCCCGTTCATCATCGATTTGCTCGAGCGGGCACCAGTGACATCTCCTTATGTCCTGTCTCATGCAAGTAGGCGCAAGGGCACCTGCTTGCTCCAGGAACATAAGGAGCCTCAAACCATTCCATCAGGTCATGGGAATAAGGTCTATAATTGTTACTGGTATTTGGCATGTCAAATACGACATGGGTAGCTTGTCAGGCTCTGTCACGTGGGTAGCATACTCTTGTAATCATCTCTAAATCTAGCATTTATTGATGAACTGCGCAGCCGCTTGCAGCTGCACACGCTGGACTGTGATAGGCTGGTCTTCTGGGTGGAGTTCTGACGAGGGGAAGGTCCAGATGTGGAATGTGCCTTAATTTCTATGCTAACATTTTGCTTTTTCCTGGCAGGCTTCAATATTATATCTATGTCATTGGCTTTTGATAAACCACAATGATAAATAATTCCAAATTGAATTATTCCTTATAATTGGTATAAGTAATTACTAAAGAGTTAATAATTTTTTTGGTTTGTTTTTTGGGTCACACCGGTGCCGCTCAGGGGTTACTCCTGGCTCTGCACTCAGGAATTACTCCTGGCGGTGCTCAGGGGACCATATGGGATGCCGGGGATTGAACCTAGGCCATCACAAGCTGGCTGCATGCAAGGCTACGCCCTACTTGCTGGGCTATTGCTCCGGCCCAAGAGTTCATAATTTTAAAAATTGGGTGTTTTACCATTTTTCTGGATAAATATGCTGTCATTTAGTTTTAAAAAAGAAGACAAGAATAAAAAGTAAGGGAAAATTATAGATTAGATGTTATGTGTTAAGATGCAAGTGCTGAAACATGAAATTATAAAGCACAGAAAATAAAAAAGAGAATGAGTTGATAAAGAATAGAATTATTAGCGGAGAAGACAAAAGAATATATTGCGTACAGAAAAGAGCAAGTCTGATAAAATATTTGATCTCAGAGAATTAGAAGAGGTTGTTGAGAAGTAACCATAGTGCATGTTATCTATATGCAAAATAGTCACAAGACATATGTACAATGTCTATAGGAATATGTAGAAAAGAGGAAAAAGTAACCATATAAACCAAAGAAAATAGGGGGCCTGAGCGATGCACAGTGGTTAGGGCATTTGTCTTGCACGCAGCAGACTTGGGTTCGATCCCCGCATCCCATATGGTCTCCTGAGCACCACCAGGAGTAATTCCTGAGTCCTGAGTGCAGAGCCAGGAGTAACCCCTGAGCATCGCCGATGTGACCCAAAAAAAGAAAAAAAAAAAAAAAAAACAAAGTACTCAAATAAAGATTAATGATACAAGGGTAATACTAATAAAGACAATTAAAAGCCAAAGCAAATAAAAGCATAAAAGAAGAAAATCATGTTGTCAAATTTAACTATTTTTAAATAGTGAGCCATTTCCTTCTGTAATATGGATATTGAATTTTAAAAATGTGAAAGTATATTTTTATTAAAATGGTAAAATATTAAACAAGCAATTAGACTGGCAATAGCGTCATTACAAGAGTATCATAAATCTATATGTGCATCTTTTTTAAGGTTAAGTTTTCTGTATAACACTATTAAATGCATTTCACTTTCATTAAGTGCAAATACAATAAACTATCTGATTATAGATGTAACACATGAGCCAGATTTGAAATATAAATTGTCTTTTCTTCTCAATAAATAACTACCAGATCCCACTGGCATCTTTGAGTTGCTTCATTAGATAAGGAGACAATAGGAAGAAAATCATACGGGCAGATGTTCTAATGTTGTCAGTGCAGGTGACATTTATGTGATATGACTCACCTTGGCATCTCTTAGTGTTCCATTACAAATTTGAGAGATTGTATTTTCACTTGTGGGTTTCAATTGCCTTAGGTAGTCAGATACTATCCATGTTCTTCAGCAGAGGTCAGTCAGTACTTATTGCTAAACACCAGTAAGGAACATGGTGTCCAGCTGACAAGTGACACTTGCAGAATTTGAATTTGTTCTTCCTAATCTAATATTTTGGAGGCAGTAGATCTCAAGAGAAAGATACCATGGCCTTACTTGCAGTGTGCCTAAAAGCTATTTTTAATGTTTCATTGTTTTATAATCATATACTTCATACAGTTAAATCAAAAGCATATCAAATTTTATACTTATTTAAAACAACCTTTGTTGGTATTTGTCTATCTAGAAACATATTAGAAATGTCTATCTATATGAGTTTAGCTCATGATTTATGACAATGGATTCCTCACCACAAAAAAGGCAATTTAAATCTGTCTACATTATATGTGTCATCAAAACTGCAATTCAACATATTGCTCTTTGATATTACCAAATCGTGATTTAATATTCACAATGAATTGTCTATACCCTTCCATGTTCAAGTATTTCCATCTTATCTCTGCAATCAGCTAGTGATTGTAATTTTTTCATTTGCCTAGCATACACTGCATAGATTGGTGTTCCATGTTCTCTTTTTAAATTTTCTGAAATACTATAACAACATTGAATTATTGATTTAAAATTCAACACAATATGTTTTCTAGTGAATTATTCCTCCTGATTAATTTTTTAAAAGAATTTAAAACCCTCTGAAATAATAGGTGTCCTTAGTATGCACTTTTCATTTCTTTTTTGTATCATACTAAAAGTCTTCTGGGCTTATTCCTGGCTTTGCACTCACTCCTAGTGTGCTTTGGGGACCATAAGGACTGTGTAATGACCAAACCCAGATCAGATTCATGCAAGGAAAACACCCTGCCTGGTGTACTATATTTCTATCACCATATTGCAAATACTTTTAAAAGCATTATATCTCTATCTGTCACAGCAAAATTTGGGGGTATGTTTTGCTTTCCTTGTTATGACAAAATTAAAGATTTTCAGAGGAAAAATGGTTAATTATTATCACAAAAGGGATCTAAGAAACAGTCAGATCTAATTATCTGTGTTGATTTTGAGTCTATTTTGTTAAATAGCAGTAAAATAAATAGCCTCTTGGCATTTTATATTATGCATAAAATTTAATTCCCATCTGAAAAATTCAATTAGAATCTATTAGAGGTAAAGGGAAAGATATCTTTCATAGTGAAGGAATTGTTTGGTGATGCTGTTTATCTTATTAAAGCAGAGCACAAAATAGTTTCCTGTGTACTCTTTAGCTCTAATAAAACTACTCAAAAGCATAAGTACTTCATATTAAGATGTGACAATTGGGGTAGAAAAGAGTATAGTGAGTTGGACTCTAGCCTTGAAACTGACCCAGATTTGAACCTTATATGATTCCTTGAGTCCTGCCTGGAATGTACCTTGAGCACCGTCAAGTGTAAGACCTGTCATACCTCTGGCTGTGACCCCAAAAAGCAAAAAATAAAAATAAGTCATTTGACTTAGAAACAATGCTATTTTCTATAGTTTATGGCTGCATTCTATTCTCTATACTATTCTATAATATTCTCTAGTATCATCACTTGTACCACTTGTCTTCCTGTAGTTCATTGATTTGCTCGAGCAGGCACCAGAAACATCTCCATATACGTTCTGTCACATGCTAGTGTAGCCCAAGAGCTTCTGCTCGCTCCAGGAACACGAAGAGCCTCAGACCATTCTTTCAGGTCATGGGAATGAGGTCTATTATTGTTACTGGTTTTCAGCCTATCAAATATGACACGGGTAGCCTACCAGGCTCTGGCGTGCGGGTGATATACTCTCAGTAGTAGGCTCTCATCTTGTGTGTTTACTGATGAACCGATGACACGTTAGAGTGATGGGGAGACATCTACTTTTCTCTTGGGTGGAGCTCTGATGAGTTGTGGAGTCTGGATGTGGAAAATGGAGGTCCTCATGGTGTGGGGGTTCCTCTGGCTCTTGCAAGGCTATATTGGGATGGCAGGCCAGGGCTAGAACTTGACTTCCCTCCTGGGTGCCTCATGATCAGCTGAGCACAGGGAGAGCCTGTAGCAGCTCTGCTCCATGTGTCTGAATATCCGGATTGGGCTTGAAATAGGGCTTGAAATAATATCCGGATCTAGGCTTGAAATAGTCTTTGCTGTAGGGTGGGACTCTGACAGCCAGGGCTTGAGATCGGCTGTGAACATTAACTGTTTTTAATTAAATCACAACTTACTATATACCTGTCAAATTTAATTTTCTTAAGATACCTCTAGAATAAGTCACCCACATGATTAATATAGTCTCCTCTGTGTGTGTGGGGTTGGGGGTTGGGGAGAGCAGTTGGAAAGATCCAGTGCGATGGTTGTAGCCCTAGTTGCAATTGGGATCACTTTGTTTGCTACAAAATTTGGATTTCTGGCAGGGAAAGGCACTGAGTTATTTTTTTATCCTGAAATGGGTGACGAATTAAGCATTGGGACTTCTGCTCTAAAACATATATCCTGTGTGGATAAATGTTACCTCAATAGGTTTTAAAATATGTTTTTAAGACTTAATGATTATTTAGAAATTTACATATTTTGAAAGTTTTGTTACCTCCAAATATCTGGAAAATATATTTAATTTCTGTTTTTAATTAATAATTGAGCAGAAAGAGAAACAAGAAATTTCATCCCATTCATAGTTGTATCAAAAAAGATTAAATATACTATAATAAATTTAGCAAATGAGTAAAAGATTTAAGTGAGTTATATGTTATTGTTGGAAGAGTATTAAAATTTGCTCATCCCTCACAAAGTAACTCCCACTAAGACATCGTGTGGAAGACACATAACATCTGAAAATTGGGGGCAAAATGTAAAAACTTAACATTCTAAATTCCAAGCAAAAGGAAGAAGACATAGGCAGATGACATAGGTTAGATACAGGCAGATGAGTGTCACGTGGGCAAATATTAATGAGAAAAAAGTTTTCAGAAGAAAGGATTTTTTCATAAGAAATATAGGTAAAATGAACTAAGAAATGTAATAAACAAAAGATGAAATGAATAAGTAATTTGGGTACTGGGTAGTAAATGAAAACACATGTGATAAGAATATTATGAGGCTGAGGATAAGGTTTTAATATAAAAGGAGAAAATAAGTATGTAGAAAAACTAATGAAAATATGGCAACTGAGCAAATAAACTTCATAATGCACCAGTTAAAAGTTATTGAAACAGCAATAATAAGATTATTCCCAATATCACACACACTTGCACCAGTTATGGAAACCCACAGAAATAACCTAATATGACTAAAGTAAAAAACTACCACTTCTCTGAATAATAAGCACATCAGTCATATTGTTATAGGAATGGAGTAAACTAATAAGGGGAAAAAATATCCCACCTAAATATATTGCTCTATCAATATAACCTACAGGTTTGTGTAGAAATGACTATATTCTCACTCTAATACTCTAATTGGATTCTGAGAATTTAGTTTTTCTTTTAATAAACAGTCTGTCTTTCAAACAATACTACTTCCTTTAGATTAGGCCTCTTTTCTGATTCTTGAGTCTTTACTTTTCTGTAACAAATTGTTTTCTTTATTTCTCTCTTTGATTCACTCTTAAATTCTTCCTGCAGCCGAGTCAAGAATCTGGTTCTCAGGTCAGAGATAAGCTACAGCTTAACATTGGCCTGACTTTTTCAACATTTGTTTTCCCTGTGGGGGCATGGTCTTGTTTTGTCTTCAGTACAAGGGTGAAAACTTGTAATACAAAAAGTAGTGGGTGATCCATCTCCCAAAAGGGTTGGATAGGCTTTTCTCAGTATGTCGAGTCCTTAGTTTTCTAGTAAGTGACACCTTGGTATAAGGAACTGGGAATTAAGTCAGCCCAGGACCTGTGAACTTCAGTAAATCTATTACCATTATTTAAAATGAAGAAAGCTATTTTAAATTAAAAACAGTGAAAAAATCTGTTTACTCTGTCTCTGTCTTTTACCCTTTTAATATCTGTAGAAGCAATAGGTGTTTACCCTCTTTTTATACCTAAAAAATGCAGTTTGGGGACATCATCTTGGTTAGGTTTATCAATATGCATACTCTCATCTGTGCTCATATCGTAGGCATCCAATTAATGAAAACTGGTCTAACTCAAGTTATTACCCGTTTTCATCTATGTTTCCTTGAGGAATTTATATGTCTCAGTTTATTTAATCCTGCCCCTCACGGTGTGGAAGGTGTGGCTGCAGTGCCCCACTGCATCAACAGGTGGCAGACAGGAGACAGATATATCTACACTCAGGGCTCTGCTGCGTGTGCCTTGGATGGTTGATGGTCTGACATAGAAAAAGACTGGGCCCTCTGGGATGAACCCAGAGCCAGGGCAGAGCCTGGCAAGCTACCTGTGGTGTATTCGATATGCCAAAAACAGTAACAATAATGGGCCTCAATCAAACGAATGGAGGCGTTTCTCGAGCCCACTGAGCAAATCAATGGACAACAGGACGACAAGTGACAAGTCACAATCTATTTAAATGATCTCCTGGGCCTTTGCCCAACAGAACCTTTGGAGGACAGGGTCCTGATCATGTAGAAACCCGTTAGTTTAGGGGCAGCAACTATATCCCCACCAACTTGCTACACTTCCTCAAAAGCAATAGGTACATTTGTGCCTTCCTAACTCCATAACTCACAGTGAACACTTGTTATGACACTAATTCACAGACTGAAAGAGGTATCACTGCCCACAAAAATAATGACTCACATTAGCATAATCATAGATTCAGTCTTGTATATAGAGAAAAATATCACAAATATATTAATGATAAATCACAGAACCCTAAATTAAACCAGAGGCGAGGAATGGCCAAGGGCACTGGAAGTTTTCCTGGAACCTTCAGCATGAGGGATACTGGGTGAATGGTGGAAGTGGACATCTAGGTGGAAGGCATGGTGCTGAATGTTTCATATTTGAAGCCCTACTAATAATGTTTTGCAAACAATTGTGGCCTCAAATATGACAAAATAAAGTAATCAAGATAGCATTCAGTAACACTTAATTTTTAAGCTTTATTATGCTTTTTAAAATATGCATAAGATATTAGAAAGAACAATATATTCAAGTGGTTGACTATGACTTGATAAATGCTGCACTGTGAATTATGATTATTACTTACCCAAGTTCCTTTTTTAAACAAGCTAAAAGATGATGAAGTAGTTGGGTTAACATATAGCTTAAATACAGAACTGCTAACTTAAGCTTAAAAATTGTAATGTATAAGAAAAACTCTTAAAAACACTCTGTAATGAAAAGAGAACAAGACATAATACTTTTTAAAACAATTGGAGACTTGCTACAGTTTATATAAACTAAAATTAAACTGCAGCTGGATTCAGTGCAAGTGTAAGAGATTATCAGAGTCCAAAATTCAATTTTGCTACACTGCCTTTACTTCAACTTCAACACATAATATGCTTGCTCTGTAAATGCATCTGGCAGTGACACCTATAGATTGTGAGAATGTTGGATTACTTAGCTTTTGAAAAACATGAAATGGTGTCTATTTCCCAATGAGTTATCACTCTGAGGAGTTGTGAATCCTCTTCTAACACCCTACTTATAGATTTTGACACTCTCAAAGTCACTGAGCATCTTTTCCAAACTCATATTTCAGGAGTCTTTTGCAACTTGATTCTAAGTATGCCATAGTGAAATATTCAGTCCTTCAATTGGGATGGAGGTAGATGTAGAAACTATGCTGTATTCAATTATCTATTTTTTTGTATGCTGGGAATTGAACCCAAGGCCTCAAATATGCAAGCCATAAAATCTACCACTGAGACATATAATTTACTATTGAGGTATATGCTCTGCACAGAGTCACAAACCTGGCAAGGGTCAGGTTAATCTGCCTGTGACATACTACGATATTTTCACCTTTTCTTATACTTATTAATCTCATCTCCCTCTCTTCTCTGTCTGGATGCATGGGGTTCTTTCATTATATACATAACCTTTCTAGTCACTTCAATTCTCTTAATCTTTTTTAATTTTACTTTAAAATCGTCTCCAGTCTCTGTGGTGTGAAATGATATCTCATTGTTGTTTTGATTTGCATATCTCTGATAATTAATGATGATGAGCATTTTCATATGTCTTTTGGCCATTCAAACTTCTTCCTTGCTGAAGTTTCTGTTCATTTCTTCTCCCCATTTTTTGTGGGGTTGGTTGTTTTCTTGTAAAAGTTCTACCAGTGTGTACCCTGGTAGAACTCACAGACATGGGGCAGAGCTGCTACTATCTCTCCCCTCTGTCCAGCCACTCACAAGGCACTCAGGCAGCACGGTTCATCAATAAATGCTGAATTTAGAGATGACTACAAGAGTATGCTACCTGCACGGCAGAGCCTGGCAAGCTACCCGTGTTGTATTTGATCTGCCAAATACAAGGAACAATTTTAGACCTTATTCCCATGACCTGATGGAATGGCTTGAGACTCTTTATGTTTCTGGAGCAAGCAGGTGCCCTTGGGCTCTACTAGCAAGAGACAGGACATATGGAGATGTTACTGGTGCCTGTTCGAGCCAATTGATGATAATTGGGAAAACAGTGATACAGTGATAAAGTTCTACCAGTGCCTGATATATCCTGGATATTAACCCCTTATCAGACGGATATTGGGATATTGGGTGAGTATTCTCTCCCCATTCTGTGTACTCTCTGGCACATATCCAAAAGAGTAAGAACAACAAGTGCTGGCATGGATGCAGAGAAAAGGGGACACTCATTCACTGTTGGTGGGAATGTCGACTGGTACAGCCATTTTGGAAGACAATATGAACATTCCTACAAAGACTAGAAATTGATCTCCCATTTGACCCAGCCATACCATTCCTGGGAATATACTCTGGAAGCCAAAAACACGCAGCGCAAACACCATCCTACTTTTATATTCATAGCAGCATTATTCACTATAGCCAGAATCTGGAAACAACCAGAGTGCCCAAAATTTGATGACTGAATAAAGAAACTTTGGTACATCTACACAATGGAATACTATACAGCTGTTAGGGAAAATGATTTGCCTATAAATGGATGGGCATGGAGAGGATCATGGTGAATGAAATTAGCCAGAAGGAGACAGACCGATATAGAATAACTGCATTTATTTGCATAACATAAATATATATACATATATATATACATATTAATATACCAATATCCAAGGTCAGGCAAAATGTGGATCAGGAGGTCTTGCCAAAGGTCGAAACTACCACAAATGTGTGGGAGCAGAGGTTAAGTAAGACAGAAAAAGGAACAGTGAACCAATGATTGTCAAAAGTCTATTACAATCTACAAGATGTAAGAGAGAGTGAAGAGAGAGAGAGAAAAGAGAGAGAAAGGGAGCAAAGAGATGGAGAACTTGCCATGGACACAGGCTAGGGAGGGGAGGGTATCAGGGACATTGGTGGTGGGAGGTGGGCACTGGTGGAGGGATGGTTGCTGGAACACTGTATGGCTTTAAACCTAAACATGGACATTTTTGTAAATGTCAAAAATAAATAAAAAATAAAATAAAGAATAAAACACATAAAATCCTCTCCAAAGATTTTATTCAAATTCTGTTAATATTTTCAGAACATGTGAATGGAAGAATTCCTTTTTTCATTCTAAATTCCTTCCTTCCTGAATATGTAAGAATTGCTCTTGTAACAGATCTCAAGTACACAGCAAGTCAACCATAGATACAATACTGTATTATCAGATTCTCAGAATCTATTCATCTTATAGCAAGACGTTTGCATTCTTTGTCCAAATTGCTATATATCTCCTGCTTTTAAGTACCTGTCATTCTAATTCCAATTTATTTCATTCTACACACATTCAACATAAATATGTATAAATGTGCAGAATGTGCAGAATGTATCTATACCTAATAGTCTACAAATGAGCAATGCTATACTATACTATACTATACTAGTCTTTGACTTCATTTAGTATAATGCCCCATAGTTTCATATGTATTACAACTGGAGCTACTTCCTTGCCTATTAGACTGAATAATATTTCCTTTCATGTGTTCTATTATGTAAAGGTGCAGATATGATAAAGATATTACATTTTATTTATTCATTCATTCATTGATATCTACCTAAATTATTGTCATATTTTATCTATTGAGTGATGTGGTGATAAACAAGTAATATAACTCAGAGTTATATTTTGTATATGTCTGCAAAAATGAGAAAAACATTTTCTGCTTTATTACAGAAGCTAAGTATGCTGTTGATCCCAATTTTCCTCTTTATTTGCTAAGTTTCCTTGTTCAAGAATATGCTCTTCCTGGAGCAGAATCATAGTAAAGTAGGTAGGGATCTTGCCTTCCATCATCCCTAGCATCTCAAATGGTTCCTAATCTTTCCCAGGATTGATCCTTGAGCACAAAACCATGAGTAAGTTTTAAAGTAGGCCTAATGTGAGGCAATAACAAAACAATATTCACTTCTTCAATTGTTATGTAAATCATTCATTAAAAGATATAGTTTTGTTAATTCTAACAAAGGTATTTAACAGGTACTGTCATGTGATTATTTATGTCTTTTCTAGGTTTATTATTCTTCATATATCTGTCTCTTTTTAATTCACTATCATACCCAGTATTACTTTAATTCATTTTCCATCAAAAATGGAGTTTCTTTACCCATTTCTATTTTTACTTAATTTTATGTTGTTCTCTCTAGTTGGTGTTGTACAATTCCAAATCTCTGTTCACATTCATTATTTTCATTTGATATTTTATTTCTCCTAATCACTCCCATCAAGATCCATTGGCTTAGACAATGAGATAATACTAACAGGAATTCTGATGACATAAATTATTTCTCTAGTGAAAGGTGATTTGCAATTCACACTATTCTCACCAGTGTATAAAATTTATATCATAAATTTATAAAATAAATTTAAAATTTTTTTTGTGTTTTTCTTGGGTCTAATTTTGGTGAAAAGTTATAGGAACAGATTTAATTTTAGAAACCGACACTATCCTTAAACCAACATGAAACTAAGGCATAAATTAAGGGAGCCGGAGATATAGTCCAGCGGGTAGGGTGTTTGTCTTGCATGCAGCTGATCCGGGTTCGATCCCCGGCATCCCATATGGTTGCCCATGCAGTGACAGGAGTGATTCCTGAGCACAGGAATTCCTGATTCCTGAGCCAGGAGTAACCCCTGAGCATCACTGGGTGTGACCCAAAAAAGCAAAAAAAAAAAGCATAAGTTAAAGAAAATTATTTTCTTTATTCATGGATATTTTATATGACCATTCCATACTGACCATCTCTATCCAAAGCTATTTTGACACAGAATAAGACAACAAACTCTGGAAGTAATAATATGCAGCGATCAGGCTGCTTTTACATTCACTAAGTAATATTGGGTGGCATATTTACTATATATAGGAACGTGAGTCCCATTCCCAATGAATGGAGACATTACTGGCTCCCGCTCGGGCAAATCAATGAACAACAGGAAAACAAGTGATACATGTGATACAAGGAACATGAAAACTACTATGCCACTATTAAATGTGCAGGGTAAAAGGAGTTTCAGAACCTTTGCATACTCTTGCCTCCAGAGGATGAGCAAATAGATCAAAGTTGGCTTTGGAATTAACCCACACATGACAAATAATTATATACGATTTAGAAATTATACTATAGAGCTAGATAAAAACAATTTATAGCATTTTAAATAACTAGAGAATATAGATACATTAAACATGTATAAAGCAATTTTAGTTAATACACACACATACCACACACACACACACACACACCTATGTTATCGAATCAATATACAATGAGTGCTACAGAGTATTCTATTCTGTGGTTTTAAATTGCATCAAGATTAAACTATTTTAATCTTATTTCCTAATATTTTAATAACTGGCAAGGTATATATATGCACATATACATTGAAATATATATCTTAAAATATATATAATATGTATGTATGTATATATATATATATATATATATATAAATAAACACTTGTTGTTTGGGTAGTTCTATACAACCATGTACTAAAAAATCTATACAAGTTTTTTGTATTATATCTACCACATATACATTATGTGCAATTCTATCATACATTACTCATTATGTCAAATATATCTAGTGATTTTCCAGTAGCAATCTATCATTAAGCCTTAACTAAATTATGACTTAATAGAAATAAAGCATTCACATTTTCCCAATAGATTTTATATGTAATTTATCAATTTCGTTCAAAGGATAATATACTAATAAAATGCATCTATTTTTCAGGACAGCAGTGATGAGAGGATATAAGGTTATTACTTGTTTGGACTTAAAATAAATGTATTGAAAGGGGAATCGTGGCTCCCCTCTCATGGAGGTCCCAAGGTCCCAGGCTCAAGGGACCTCCTGTGGGTTCCATAGCCTTATCATTACTTGGGATCAAGGGGTAACCATGGCAGCAGATGCTGGAGCATAGCTGTTCCCCAGCGGGACCCACTGTCTGTTAGGGTTCCCGGCCTGTGCGGGCGGCCTACAAGGTCCCCTGACCTGTCAGCGGTATAACCTGCAAGGCTAGAGGTTCCCTGAAGCTTATTCTTTAATGTTTATTTTGTTTCTTCTAGTTGTTTGCTCTCTGTACCTCTCCTGGACCTCTGTCTCTCTCAGCAGTTTCTCCTGCAGGCTCCTCTCTCTTTGGGGGGTCTGTGCCGGTTCCTCTCATCAGGGCCTCTCACTTCTGGATATCTCTCTTCAAGGCTCCATACTTCTGGTCCTCTCCCTGGATGTCTCCTTTCAGGAGCTATTTCTTAGGTCCTTTCAGCTCAGGGCTTTCTCTCAGGGCTTCTTTCTCCTTGGCTATGTCCCTATCTTTTCCCTATTAACCTTATTTCATCTTTTGCTGCCATGTCTTGTGTCACTGAATCCTTATCTAAGTCTTAGGGTTCCTCCATGATGCCCTGCTGCTGATGGTCCTAATACTTAGAAGGCCTGAAGCTCTGTAGCCCTGGTGCCAGAAATCAGGCTCAGGCACCAGGCCTTGTGTCTATGGTGCTGGCCCTTAGATCTAGACATTCAGGAGCAGCTTCTCCTCCCTGGTGCTGACTGTCCAGCTTAGGCACCGGGGAACCCGTGGCCTTGGTACTGGCCAGGCACGAGAGGCCACTTTTTCATTCCGGGAAGCCACCCCCAGGATGCTCTCCTGGGGTCCCTATCTATAGTCTCAGACAGGTTCAGAACCCCAGCCTCAACTGTTTTAACAGATCTTGGGAGGGTACTGTGTCTTTAAGATCCCACAATTACCAATACCATTTTTCTACACTGTATGAGATATTTTGCCTTATTTAGTACTGAGCCTCTCAAACTATACCCTAATAACCATCTATATTATTTCCTTTTCCAATACCAATTGATTTTAGTCCCTGACAGTCATGAAAACATGTAGTTTCACCAATGCCACTGAATCTTCTAGCTTATAAATATTGCACATTGTTTCCACAACTTACCTGGTGAAGTCTGTCATCTCCATCATGATCATACACATCTTCTTGGCCAGCACAATGATATCATTGCTTGTATCATCCCAGATTTCGATCTCAGCATCCAGTTTACTCTTCACTTTCTTGAAATCAGCAACTTGCTCAGCAATCTTTTTCTGCCTCAGGCAATTGAGTCATCTTAGCCTAAAATATTAATAATTATAGTTATATTCACTCTGCAATTTAAAAATGATTTCAGAGATGGTAATTATAAAATGGTCATATAACTTGTTCATTTCAAAAGAGATATACTACATTAAGTCACATAAGGCAAGACATTTTAGTTTTAAATTTTTTAAAAGAAAAATGTATTGAATTAATAGTTTTTTTTTTGCTCTGGAACTGAAATTTTACCTTTTAGAAAAAAAGTGAATAATCTTATTTTAAGAAGTGTTAAAAAAACACACTTGTATTTTTTCCCAAATAGGCCGGTCGTTTCATATTGTTGTTTTATGAGAATTGATGCTAAACGAACTACCAATAGCCAAGCAATTGAAGAGGTGAACCTTGCTATGAAATAGCCCCAGGGTGATGGTGATCCTTTGTCCGATCCAGTTCTTTCCTCCTAGCTGTTCTAGCTCAGCTCACATGGCTGCAAGCGGCCTCGTGGTTCATCCATAAATGCTGTATTTAGAGGTGACTACAAGAGTATGCCACTGGCATGGCAAGCCTGGTAAGATGCCCATGTCATATTTGATATGCCAAATACCAATAACACTTATATTAGGTCATTCCCATGACCTAATATAATGATTTGAGGCTCTTTATGTTCCTGGAGCAAGCAGATGCCCTTGGGCTCTACTAGCATGAGATCAGCCATATGGAGATATTACTGGTGCCCGCTGGAGCAAACAGATGATGAACGGGAAGATGGTTATAGTGATATATTAAAACATTAGAAAAGCATATTTTATTTAATTGTGCCTCAAAGATTGCATTCTAAGAAAATTTTCATTTGAAATAAGACTATGTCTGTGTATCATTCATAGGTAATATACATATCATATTTATGTAAGGACCTAGCTGTACAGGTACTATATGTGTATTGCAACATTACCAATAGATGATACACGTACAAAAGATTCTTACATAAACACTGAACATATATTGTAAGTGGTAAACTTTATAAATCCTATAGTGCATATAAACCATCATATATATATATATATATATGGATACATTTGAAAAAAATTAAAGTATGAATAGCTTATTAACACAAGTATCACTTGATCACTTGATCACTTGACATCTGTCATTCATCATTCCAAGCATATCACTTTTTATTACTCTTTGGGAGACTCGAATAGCATTGTCATCCTGCTTTCATAGGGCCAGGTCTTTGAGGGGCATGTTAATGCAGGAAGAACAGTGGAGTTGAAGAGATGTGCCCAGAAACAGAGGCATCCCATGCTTTTTTAAGGCATTCCATGCTGTTCTCTTCCTCTGAAAAGTTCAAGTTTTAGGTCATTCATCATGTGGACTTCTCGACCTTAGGTACACATAACTGCTGCATTCAGAGATGTTTGTTCTATTGAGAGTGAATGGCACCTATGGAACTAGTTCATTTTTCATGAACATAGTTTTGTTGAGATTCCACATTTTCGGTCAAAGTCAGCCAGCATTTTTGCCACTTGGTTAATGTTTGGTGTTATTAGAAAGATGTCACCAGCGAAGCGGAGGTGGTGTCGTTGCCGACCATCTATCTTCACTCCCATTCCTTGCCATTCTAATTGTTGTATGATGTTCTCAAATGACGCAGGATGGGTATGTCATCAAACGTTCTCCCTTCTGAAATCTGACATACGATTTCGTCCATAAAGAATGGAACAGCACCAGGCCCAGACAAAGTCAGACCCGAATACCTGAAGAATCTGCTGTCAGTACTCATCAATACACTGGCTCGGCTCTTCACACTCTACCTGTTTGAATGCCAGGTGCCCTCCCAATGGAAAACCAGCAGGACAGTTCTACTGTCAAGAAGGGAGACATCCACGACAGGGTAACTATCACCCTATCTGCTGTTGTTTGTCATCTACAAGGCTGTTCACTCAAGTCATCCTGAACAGGATTGGCAGAACATTAGATGAAGGGCAACCATGTGAGCAAGCTGGCTTCTGAAAAGGATTCAGCACAATCGACCATATCCACATGGTAACCAAGCTCACTGAAGTTTGTAGGGGAGTTCAAGATGCCACTCTGTCTCACGTTCATTGATTTAAAGAAAGTCTTTGATTCTGTGGAGACTGAAGCAGTCATTGAAGCCTAGCCAAACCGGGAGTTCAAACCCAATACATCAAGATCCTTCGTGAGCTGCTATTACAGATTCACCACCAGGATCTCACCCATTCTACAAAGAAGTGATCATTGATGTCAAAAGAGGTGTTTGGCAGGGTGATACCATTTCACCAAAACTCTTCAGCGCCACACTCGAGAACACAAGTATACTTTTTGTAAATTACAGACACTTTCACCAAATACATACATGGTCAGTGCACATTAAACATTTTCAGAAGTGAATGTTTGTAGAAATTATTTTGGGATATGAATATGGACCCGAATTAGTAAAGCAGTTCTTTCTAGCATCTCGAATTCTGATGTGTACAATTTAATTGTACTTAAATGCACAATAAACTTACTGTACAGATATAGTAATATTATTTGGATAACTATATCATATTTTACTAGCAAGCAGTCTATTCATCTTCCACTTAAAATGTGGAATACAATAAAATTTTAAAAAATTCAAACATGTATAATACAGAGAACACACTATATTCCTGAAGTACTATTTTCACAGACCTTATACCTGGGATTATCTACATTTTCTCAAATAAAAAAGAATCGAAAATAAAACTGATTTGATGATATCAAGTCCAGAAAATATTATTGGACCACCATGCAATCATTATGTGATAAAAGGAATCCATGTATATATGTATATATACATATATATATTTACATATAGATAGTAATAGTTGAATAAGCAACTAGATCAGTTGGCAGAGGTTATGAAATGGATAAATCACAGTAGAAGAACTGACTTATTCACATAAAACATCTCTAAAACTTCTCATACCATTATATTACTAGATGCTAAACTCTTCGATATCAACATAGAGAACTCAGAAATCACCTCAGTCTGCCTTACAATATTCAAAATAAGTTGAAAATAGTAAAAAGCATATTTTTATAAACAGTCAACCTCATATTACAGTTTAAAAAATTTAATTATACAGGTAAAATTATGGAGGCAAATTGAATTATACAGGTAAATCATACAGGTAAAATTATACAAATAAATAATACACAGGTAAAATTGAATCATAAGGGTGAAAGAAGTAAACATCATGGCTAATGGAAAACTCAATCAACAAATAAGACAAAGTAACAATATGAAGCATATAATTTATTATACTTACTAACAGAAGCCTAATAGAGTTTATTATAATTTTAGTCTATATAATATTAGGATCAATTATACATGCGTTGATCATAACCTAGAATAGGAACAATAAGGTTTACTGATTCAAAAGTTTAACTTCTTAGTAAAATGCTTCATGCATAATAAATTCTCAATAAATGACACCTGCTTCTTAGTAAAATAAGAAAATTATAAGTATATACTTAAAATTTTTACTTTTATTTAACTATATTTTAATAATACATTGAATTCCACGAGACTATGATTTTAGATCATGAGCTATATAAAAAGGTAGACTTTTCCCTAAAATCTGAAAACAATCTGCAATTTCTTTTTTATCAGAGATTTGAGTCTCATGTAATATGGTGAAAAAAAGAGCAATTTTTCTGTAGTCAGTATATGGTAAGGCAGATAAATGAGAAGTTACAGCTCACTTAGGTCAAAATTAATAGTTTGCACAGTATTGTGAAAATTATAAGCCATGTACTATTAAATTAGTTCAAAATAGAAATACATCTTCTAATTATTAAATTATGATCAATACTATTCATTTCCAAAAAATGTTTTTTTTAAATTTTCAAATTGTCATCTTCATGGATTTCTTAGAAAAATTCTCACTGTTCTCATAATAAAATTAAAAATTAATTAAAGGAAGGGAGAGAGAAAGAGTATGGCTGGGACTGATCTTCATTTGATCCCTAGCACTAATTGCAGTTGCATCAGTTGTGACTCTGAATGCAGATTCAAGAGAAAGTCCTGCATATTACACCTGGGTGTGGCCATAAAGAACCAAAACAAATCAAAAAAGAAAAACAGTATTAAGGCCAATCTTATTATATTTAGTCTAAACTCTTGGAGAGGCCAAAGATTCCCAATATAACTTTGAGGAAGTTACTACTTCACCCTAAGGTTTTTCATAAATTATTTCCAGCAGGAATTTCAAATGCTTTCTACTTACAATAAAAGAAACAAACCACCTTTCGGTGGGACACACATATACTGTATTAAAAAATACTCAGTGTCAACTTGTGCAGTGAGTTAAATTGATAAGCACCTACTACTCTCAAACTACAGACTAAATGCTGGGCAATACAACTAAAAAATTAAAAAGTTTAGATAATCTGACTCTTCCTTAAAGAAGAAAATAAAACCAAGTATTAAATTACTAACTGACATTATTCCTAAAGGTATTTTGGGCCAGCGAATGATTTATTACACAATATTAATCAATTTGAATGACCACGAAAATTTTAAATATGACTCATGAAAATGCTTGATAAACAGTAATCCTTGGTGAAAGTTCCTTACTGAATATGAAAGATAAGCATGAAACAAATATATAAAGCTTACTTTAAATTAGGTAAGTGGAATCTGACATATCACTAGTTCTCTAAGTGTCTTTCTTTAAATCTATACTGTAGAATTTTTGATAAATAACTACAAATGCTGTCTGAACCATTGCCATATGAATGAGATAAAACTGTGTGTTAATTTGTTTCAAAATCTGTGGCAAAGACAATGAAAATAGCTAACCTTTATATGTGCAGACACTCTTCAGGGCACCTTACATTTAAGCTACAATATTTATAGACATGCTATGAAGTAAAGTATTATGGCTTCTTAAACTGAGTCTCAAAAGATTAAGTGATGTGTTCAAGCTTATAATGTTCGTAACTAGCAGAGCCAGAATGTAAACCCAGAAAGTGGCTCTAAAGTTTGCATTCTGTCACCACCATGACAACAAACATAGCAATTGTGCCTACAACCCACCAAAATATCTATGGCCCCCTTTTTGGTATTTCTTAATCACCTTTTATTTTTTAGTAAAATTATTATTCAAGGTAGCATTTCTGGGGGATCTGTGGCCATTCATGGACCCCCAGGGTATTTCAAAGGATTCACAAGAAAATGGCATAAATGGGGGCAACGAGACAACAGCACATGATCAACCCATCAGACAGGAGAAAATGAGCACGAACAGATTTAAAAGGGGATGATACAGCTGGAAAGAGGGTTGAGAAACACTGCTTCAAAATATTCCTGGGAAGTAATAAAACCAATAGCTTTAACCTAAGGGTACTAAAAATACCTGTGGACAGAGAAACTAAGGCCTGATAAGACAACACATGGTGCCAGCACA
>JAJIBD010011718.1:0-85406 GCA_021461705.1 Cryptotis parvus | reverse complement strand
GCTTGTTGTGAGGCTCTGCCGAGGTGGTGGGCCAGGGCTCGAACCCGCCATGCCTCCCGACTGCCTCATGAACAGCTGTGCACAGGAAGAGCAAGGAACAGCTCTGCCCCATGTGTGAGAGTCTCTGGACCAGCATACCTGGGCCGGATTGAGGAAAAAGCTGCTGCAGGGTGGGTGTCGGTGATCCAGGCTGTGATGGGCTGGTCTGCTGGGTGGAATTCTGACGAGAGGGAAGTCCAAAAGTGGAAAATGGCGGCGCCCGTGGAGTGAGGAGGGGGTGGTCTGGCTTGTTGTGAGGCTCTGCCGAGGTGGTGGGCCAGGGCTAGAACCCGCCATGCCTCCCGACTGCTTCATGAATGGCTGTGCACAGGGAGAGCAGGAACAGCTCTGCCCCATGTGTGAGAGTCTCTGGACCAGCATACCTGGGCCGTATTGAGGAAAAAAAGCTGCTGCAGGGTGGGTGTCGGTGATCCGGGCTGTGATGGGCTGGTCTGCTGGGTGGAGTTCTGACGGAAGCCTGCTTGCTTCCGTGCCTTTTGCCTTTTCACCTTTTTCGCCTTTTCCTTCTTTCTCTTTTCTGCCTCTGCTCTCCTCCTCTCCGGTCTCTCTTCCCTGTTAGGCCTTAGCACGTGGTAGTGGCCATCTTGGCCTAGGATTCTAAACCTACATGTGGCCAGGGCCCAGCCAGGAACCTAAAGTCTGGGGTTTTCCTGTTACAGGGTTGTATACCAGAACAAGTGTGAGTGAAGCCTTTTGAAACTTTGCTGGAGTCTCGCTCTTTCTCCATCCGCCAGCCGCCGATCCCCTGGGGCAGAAGGGGATCCCTACATCCCTCTGCTGGATTTGGTCTGGGCGTGCAGCGTACCCCAACAATGAAGAAATTTTATGTATTTATTTATTTTGGCTTTGGGGGCCACATGACGGTGTACAGGGCTTATTTCTGGCTCTGCACTCAGGAATCACACTTGGTAGTCTTGGGACACTCTATATGGTGCCAAGATTGAGTCAGGGGCAGCTGGAAGTGAGGCAAGCATTTAATCCCTGTATTTTCTTTTATATCCAAGGAATTTATTTCATGACAGTTTTTAACCCTTATGGGGTCACAACCTACAGTTTAAGAAGCTAATTCCCTGGGCTAGGTGACATCTGAGCTTCTATTAGACAGAATAGAAATTCTTGATTGTTCACCTGGAGCTTTGGGTCACACATCATCAGAACATTCTTTACAGGATGATACTTTTTAAGTTTCAGTTTAGCGTGGACACATTGAGTTGAACAGAGTAAGAGGAAACATTTCCCTGGAGAAAAGAGCATTTTAGACCTTCCCTGACAAATATATCCAGAAAAAAACTTTGAACTCATCAACAACAAAACCCACTGACAAAACCCTCCTCCTCCACACCAAAAGTATAAATCTTGCATTCAATAATAAGAAAAAACCTAAGTTCAAAGAAGTAGGAAAAGAAAAGCAGAACAGGCTCTGGGAGGAGGGGTGAAGAGGAGCATAGAAAGGAAGAAATACCTGAAATGGAAACTATGTATCACTGTCAAGATATTTAATTATTACAGAGGATAAGAAAATTCATTTGAACAAAGATGACAAACCAAACCAAACAAGATATAAAATACCCAACGTTCAGGAAAAATACTTGAACAGCAGAAAAGAAAGAGCCTTAGGAACCTGGTCTTAGGAATTTTACTAAGTTCTATGGTGGTCACTGAGGGATAAAGGTTATAGAAAGAAACAAAGGGTTTTTTTTTCTTAAATTGATAAAAATTGCAAGCTAGAAATTCAAGAAACTATTGATGACTCCCATCAAAGATAATACAAAGAAAATCACAACCAGGCATATCATGATGCAATTACAAACAACAAAAGAAAAGACAAAAATACCAAAAACAGTAGAGTGGAAAAAAGGACACATTATAGAAAAATGAAAAGAATCTGGGGCTGGAGCGATAGCCCAGCGGGTAGGGCGCTTGCCTTGCACGCGGCCGGCCTATGCCGGCCCGGGTTCAAATCCCGGCATCCCATATGGTCCCCCGAGCACCGCCAGGAGTAATTCCTGAGTGCAGAGCCAGGAGTAACCCCTGAGCATCGCCGGGTGTGACCCAAAAAGCAAAAAAAAAAAAAAAAGAAAAGAATCAAAACCAACCATCAGAAACAGCACAAACAAAGCACTGTAGCGTGGGAGTGGAGGAAGAATTTGAATCAAACTGGGGAGTTTGGCTGGAATTTTATATCCTTGAAAAATTGCTTCAAGAAGGAAGATTCCTTGGAGTTCACAGAGTTCATTCATAGCAGATCCACACTACAATAAAAGTGAGAACAAATTTGCAGGAAAAAAAGGAATATATGCAATGAGAACCTATAACTACATGAAAAAGCAAAAAGTATAGGAATGTGTAAGTATGAGAAGAGAAACTACTTCTGTATTTTTTATTTATTTTGGGGAGTGGCTCCACAGGGGCATTTGGTCCAACTCCGAAGGTGCTCAGCCAGCCTATCCCTGGTCCTCTGCTCAGGAGTGATCCATTACTGGTGCTCAGGGGACGATATGTGGAGCTAGCGATCAAAACAGGATAGGCTACAAGAAAAACACGTGTACTATCTCTGTACTATCCTGTCCTATCTCTCTGGCCCTCCTTATGTTGGATTTCTTTGAAATAAAATTAATTAAAACATAAGTAAATGTGTATTTTAAGTTTTTTTGCAAATACAATGAAGTATGACCTTCCTATTTCCTTTCCATCAGATCTGAACACCGGTCTTGGTGGTGGTCAAGGGTGGAAGAGTAATATTAAGGCTGGCCTCACAGTGATCATAGTCTGACATGCTGCATATGAGCTAGTTTCAAAGAATGTGGTAGAGAAAAGGAAGACTAAAAGTACAGTGTATAAAAGAAATATCATAAGGAAAGAAGAAAATAAAAGCATAAATTCAAATTTCTTTCGATGTACATGAAGCCATACACTATTGTCTGAAGATGGCACGTAATAAGGTAGAAGGGTATACTGTGAAGTCAAGTGAGCTATGAGACTAATGAGCAAAGAGGTCTATTATAAAGCAAAAAGGAAGCTAAAATGGGGCTCTGAAAACTGTTCTCCGTAATCCGAAAGATTTTAAGGAGAGAGAAGGGAAGGAGATTACGTGCAATACACAGAAAAACAAAATATAGCAAGACAGCAGATAAATCCCATTCCCATGAGCTATGTATGTGAAACACTTCAATGATAAAACAGCAAAAGTAAAAGCATGCATTCAGATTCAAGCAGTAATCATAAGGATAATTGGGCGCTCATGTTAATTGGGACAGAATTGATTTTATGTCTATTTGAGCATATATCAATGCTTGATCACAGTTTCAGGGGAGAGATCACAGGAAACACTCATGAGAGAGCAAATGAGAGGGAACCAGTCCTCAGACACAGATACAGACCTGACACTAGTGAAGGGAGAAAAGAAGAAAGACTCACCACAATGCACAATGCACCACAATGAGAAAGTCCTGGCCAGGCCTAAGCAAAGCCCCAGCAGAGATCACTTAGTGGAATGGAGCAAAAATAGTCCAGATCCAGAACCATGTGGCAGGGGCTGGTTAAGCACAGTCACCGCAGGAATATGTGACAGATCCTGACAGATTGGCAGCTGAGGTCATGGACTAAGTCTATCACTTTTTGGAACACAAAAAAATACACACACACACACACACACACACACACACACAAAAAAGAGAAAATTTAGAAAAAAAATGAACACTGGTATCAACCAAAGGAACTTAAAGGCTATTTATAAAATACCACCACTCACATGCTTCTTAAGCTCACAGCGAAAAGGACTGAGCAAAATCAAATTCAATGTCATAAAACAAATCTCCAAAAATCTTAAAGGATATGTTTTTTGACCACAGTAAAATTCACTTAGAATTCATTGAAAGAATAATATCTGAAAAATTTCCTAAAATTAGAAAGTATTTGGCATTTGTTGTTGTTTGTTTGCCTATTTGGGGCCACACCTGGCAGTACACAGGTGTTAGTCCTAGCTCAGTGCTCAGCGGTTCATGTGGTACTGGGGAACAAAACTGGGTTACCAAATGCAAAGCATGTGCTATATTTTTGAACTATCTGGATTGAACTATCTGGATTGTTTGGGTTTTTTTTTTTTTTTTTTTTGGGTCACACCGGCGACACTCAGGGGTTACTCCTGGCGCACTCAGGAATTACTCCTGGCGTGCTCGGGGACCATATGGGATGCCAGGGACGAACCGGCCGCGCAGGCCGGCGGCACAAGGCAACGCCTCCCGCTGGACTATCGCCCGGCCCCTGGATTGTTTGGCTTTTAAAAACGGAATTCCCCATTTGGGGCTGGAGAGACAGTACAGTGGGTTGGGTGTTTGCCTTGCTCTTGGCAAACCCAAGTTCAAGCCCCCTCATCTCATATGGTCCCCTGAATACTGCAAGATGTAATTCTTCAATGAAGAGCAAGGGGTAACCCTGAGCATCACCAGGTGTGAAACAAAAAAAACAAACAAACAAACAAAATAAAGCAAAAGAAATTCCCCAGTTTTCTAGAAAACATTTTTTTTCTTTTTAGGTTACACCCAGCAACGCTCAGGAATTACTTCTGGCAGTGCTCGGGGGACCATATGGGATGCCGGGATTGAACCTGGGTCGACCCAGTGCAATGTAAATGCTCCTACCAGCTGTGCTATCGCTCAGGCCTCCGGAGTTTTCTAGAAAACATTTTAACTGAATAATAAAATCAAATCTATCAACATTTGTAGGGTGCTGCTACAGTAAATCTTAGAAGAAACTGTACAATACTCAATACTTAAATTAAAATAGATTAATGGTCTATAATAAGTGATCATGACTTATAGAATAAATCACAATAATAAATAATAAAGTCCCTATTATTTCATCCCAGGAAATTACTAAAATATATAACTAAATTAGTAGTTTAATAAAATATATTTAATTTAAATCAAATCAAAATTAAAATAAGAGAGAAATACAATAAAAATAAGTGAATTAAGAATAAATTCTTTAAACAAGTTTCAAAAAAGATAGCTAAACTTAAAAATTCTGTAGCAATTTTTCTAAGAAATGATAAGATCAAAATTCTTAATGTCAGGAAGGGAAAAAACAAAAGATTGCCCTAAAAAATCTTGCAGAGAGTGAACATATGACAGTATAAAAATACTGTTCATCAAGAAATCCAACAACCACCACGAAATGGACAAAGTACCTGAAATATATAAAAACTACTAAAACTGAAACTGATAGTTAAAGAAATGAAATTTATCCATATTTAATAAGCAAATTTGTAATTTCTCTCTCTCCCTCACTCCCTCTCTCTTTCTTTCTCTCTCTCTCTCTCACACACTCTCTCACAAATTCCACACCCAGACAGCTTCATAGATAGCTTCAAATACTTAAAGATGAAACAAAATCAAAACTGCAAAGAAAATGGAGAAGAGAACAGAAGACTGGATTAAAAAAACTATGGTACATCTATAAAATTGAATAGTATGCAGCTATCAGAAAACACAAAGTCATGAAATTTACCTGCAAATGGATGGACATGGAGACTATCATGCTGAGTGAAATTAGTCAGAAGGGAAAGGATAGATATAGAATGACTGCATTCATTAGTGGGATATAAATACATACCCGTGTTCTACTAATTGTGGGAAATGGTAACGCCAGACTAGAATTCAGCATTGAATATACACAAAGAGATTTATATGATAAATCTTAAATGTCTGTTGGCAAGCCACAATGTTAAGTGGTGAGAGAGAGAGAGAGAGAGAGAGAGAGAGAGAGAGAGAGAGAGAAGTAAAGGAAAAGTGCCTGCTACAAAGGCAGACGGGGGATGGGAGGTTTGGGCCCGTTGGTGGTGGGAAATGGGCACTGGTGGAGAGATGGGTGCTGGAACACTGTATGACTGAAAGCCAAACATGAACAACTTTGTAATTGTATATCTCACGGTGGTATAATAAATAAATAGATAAATAAAGATGAATTATTTAAAGTAAGATCATCTCTCTAGAAGTTTAATAATGATCATTTCATGACTTTTGGCTAAAATCAAATATAGAAGTTTAATAATGAAATTTTTTAATATCTGGATCATTTTACAAGAATATTGATTACTAGACTTCATTTATGTTTAAAACCTGGGGTTTAAACCCTATAAAATGTGATTTCCTGCAGCCACTGGTCCCGGGCATTGTGTGTCTGGCACCGTGAGGGGTGGCGGATCCACCGGTTGGCTCCTCGTCATCGGAGAGGCCGGCGTCCACGGGGTAGGAGCTGTCCGAGTGCAGAGAGGACAACAGGTCCTGGCACAAGCTCAGGTCCTGGCACAGGTGCTTGGAGTCCTGGATGGACTTGGACAGGCCCCACAGCTGGCACAGCAGAGACATGTCCAGCTTGTCAGGGCGGAGAGCGACATCACACTCAGAGATGCTCAGGGTTACTCCTGGCTCTGCACTCAGGAATTACTCCTGGCAATGCTTAGCCCAGCAAGCTACTAAGAGTATACCACCTGCACGGCGGAGCCTGGCAAGGTGTCCGATGCGTATTCAATATGCCAAAACCAGTAAAAAAAAATGTTCATCTTCCTGACCCTGAAAGAGCCCTTAATACAGCAGCACTAAGAAGGACGAACAAGGAGGGCCTGATAAAATTTCAGGGCCATACTAAGCTGCCAAAACGAAGGACTGAAATGATAGTCTGTACTTTCAATGCACATACACTGGCAGTGGAAGCATATATAAAGGACCTGATGGTGTAAGCGCAAAAGATCAAGTATGACATCTGATACTGAGATGTGACTGAGGTCTGACTGAGACGAGGAGGAGTCAATCGTATCACCGAGAAGACTGTTCCTCGGAACATGTGATGAAAGAGGCATTGATGGCATCAGTGTCCATGTCAACATGAACATGGCCATAAACATTGATTCATTTGAATGCCTAACAAACCGGATAGGATGATTACACTTGAAGAGACGTGGCCCACTGCCAGCAGTTTCTATCTTCGTTGTCTACGCATCAACATCCACATACAATGAAGAAGAAACTGAGAAATTCTACATGGAACTGGAGGAGTTCTATTAAAAAAGATCACACCTTCTACAAGATCATAGTCGGTGATTTTAATGCCAAGATAGGACTGAGAAGATCGGCCGAAGAACTCCACATCGGGACCCATGGCCTAGAATGGAACGAACAGGGTGAGAGACTATCTGAGTTCATCGTGTCCACCAAGACCATTCATGGGAACTCACAGTTCCAGAAGGCTGAATTGAAACGTTGGACATGGGAATCCCCTGGTGGACAGTTCCACAATGAAATTGACCACATCGTCTTCAATAGATGGTTTTTCCTGACCAATGTTGCTGTCATCCCAAAATTCCAAACAATATCGGACCACCGTCTCCTTCGTGCAAAATTCTAATTCATGCAACAGGGAGAAAAGGCTGCAAAGTTTAAGAAGAGAACTCCCAGAACGACCACCAATTGGGAACTCTTTGGCACATTGCGGCAACATGGGAAGACGCTATCATTGATGACATCGATGAAGAATACAACTGACTGGTTCAGCACTTCCATGATTGTGCGAAGAATGCCGAGAGAGAAAAAGGCAAAAGAAAGACGCCTTTCTTCAAAACCTCTCGTGCTCATTCGCCAACGCTGGCAAGGCGCGAGCCTCAGGAGACCAAATGCTAACATCCAACTTTGCAAAGCAGTGCAGAGAAGCGATAAAGGAAGACCTCAAAGAGAGAAGAGCAGGAATACTGGAAGATGCAGCAGAAGCTGGGAAAAGCATTCGCAATGCCCACCTGTCCTTCGCCAACTATAAGACCAAGATGACTGCCCTCCAACATCCTGATGGATCTATCGCATCTTCCAGAAAGGCAATGGAGATTATCCATGACTTCTACTCAGATCTCTTTGATAGCCACCTCCACCTGCCCACATACCAAATTCCGCAGAATGGATATGTTGTTCCCAACATTCTCCCTTCTGAAATCTGACATGCCATTTCATCGGTAAAGAATGGAACAGCACCAGGCCCAAAGTCAGACCTGAACACCTGAAGAATCTGCCATTAGTACTCATCAATACACTAGCTCGGCTCTTCACACGCTACCTATCTGAATGCAAGGTGCCCTCCCAGTGGAAAACCAGCAGGACAGTTCTACTGTTCAAGAAAGGAGACATCCACGACATTGGCAACTACTGCCCCTTCTGTCTGTTGTCTGTCATCTACAATCTGTTCATTCGAGTCATCCTGAACAGGATTGGCAGGATATTAGATGAAGGACAACCATGCGAACAAGCTGGTTTCTTAGAAGGATTCAGCACAATCGACCATATCCACACAGTAACCAAGCTCACTTGAAGTTAGTAAGGAGTTCAAGATGCCACTCTGCCTCACATTCATTGATTTAAAGAAAGCCTTTTGATTCTGTGGAGACTGAAGCAGTCATCAAAGCCCTAGCCAAACAGGGCGTTCAAACCCAATACCTCAAGATTCTTCGTGAGCTGTATTACGGATTCACCACCAGGATCTCGCCATTCTACAAAGAAGTGATCATCGGTGTCAAAAAGGGGTTCACTGGTGATATCATTTCACCAAAACTCTTCAGCACCACCCTCAAGAACGTCATGCGACAATTAGAATGGGAAGGAATGGGAGTGAAGATAGACTGCCGGCAACTACACCACCTCTGCTTCACTGATGACATCATTCTAATAACACCAAACATTAGCCAAGCAGCACAAATGCTGGCTGACTTTGACTTTTTAAAAGCCTATCCATTTATTTGTGTATTCTTAAATTTGACAGAGAATGTGGAAAGATAGGTCTACAGCTGAATCTGAACAAAACTATGTTCATGAAAAATGAACTAGTTCCAGAGGTCCCATTCACTCTCAATGGAACAAACATCTCTGAATGCAGCAGTTATATGTACCTAGGTCGAGAAGTCAACATGATGAAGGACCTAAAACTGAGCTGCGCAGGAGGAAGAGAGTGGCATGGAATGCCTTCAAAAGCATCAAAGAAATAGCTAAAAAGACAAAGAACCTCTGGCTCCGGGCACATCTCTTCAACTCCACCATTCTCCCTGCATTAACATACGCCTCAGAGACCTGGGACCTACGAAAGCAGGATGAGAATGCTATTCGGGTCTCCCAAAGAGGAATTGAAAGAGCTATGCTTGGAATATCACGCCTCACTCAAGTGAGAGAAGGAATCCGGAGTTCTGACCTCCGTCGCTATTCCAGAATCTGGGACGCTGTTTCATTTGTCAAAGCATTGAAAATCAAATGGGCTGGACATATAATGCGATTTGGAGACAACTGCTGGACTAGAGCAGTTACCGACTGGATCCCACGGGATGTCAAAAGATCACGTGGCTGCCCACCTACAAGATGGTCAGACTTCTTTGTCAAAACCCTGGAGCGAACGGTTTGAGGCTCTTCATATTCCTGAAGCAACCAGATGCCATTGGGCTACAATGGCACGTGATATGGTCAAATGGAAATGTTACTGGTGCCCACTCTAGCAAATCGATGAATAACGGGATGTCAAGTGATCAAAATGTGATTTAATAGGATTATGTATGCTTTAAGAAAAGAAAATGAATAAAGATATTTTTGATGGGCGAAAAAGAGAAAATGGAGAAGAATTTATTGTTTGGAAACAAGGAATACATACACTGGGATCAAATTGCGAATGAGAAAAAGAGAAACCTACAGACTGACATTATTCATAAACTGAGGCACAGAACTGAACAAACAGCAAAGCAACTCTAGGGCTAGATGCCAATATTTTGTGTCCAAGTGTCAAAGCCTGTACCAATAATTAGCGCAAAATCATTTTTCTGTTGAAGACTTCTAGTGACATGAAGACTTTACTTTATATTGGTCATCCAGTTTCAGTTAAGCATACTGACATACTAAAGTGTCAAAATAAAATAACTAGTAATGCACAGCATTCTGCCTATCACTTCAAATGTCTCGTTCTTTTTTAGCATTTGGGTCAATACATAACATGTAGTAAGTTCAATGTGCACTTACATATTTGAACTGATTAGAGATTCTTTAATAAAGTGAATTTTAATTAGCCCTGATTAAAAGACAAAAACTAAGTAATATACAGAATGAGTCTAAAAAGAAGTTATCATTGATTTAAAATCCAAGTCAGGTTTAAGAGTAATCTGATGGTCTTAGCTTCATCTAATTTGTCAAGGTACAGGTTACAGCCTCTGCAAAGAGGAGCCTTAAAGTACCCCAATAATGTCAGAACCAACTCAGCCCTGGAGAAATACAATTCTCTGGCTGCTAAAGAATTTTAGGCTTAAAACAGTTTATTGTCTTAAGCTATTCTTATAATGATTGGGAACAATTTAAGTACAAAGATTCCCACCTCTGTATCTTATTTGTATAGCTGGTGAAAATCTTGCTATAGTTTTTCAGTTCTCCTTACCACAGTTGTAAACACAGCTATTATAGCAGTAATAATAGCAGAACTAATAATAACCAGGATTAGCTTTACCTTGATAGATTTTATGTTTGTTTATGGGAGTGGTGTAAGCGGGAATTCAGTATCATGGCTCTGCATGTTTCTCCAGTTGCAAGACCAGTTAAAGGAGCCCTCTTCCTCCCATTGGGTGTTTCCTGTTCCTTTGTTTAATATTAACTGTTATGTGCAGGAGTTTAATTTTGGACTCTAAATTTGTTCTGTAATTCTATGTGGCAGTAGTGCACTGTTTTATTAACCTAGTTGTACAGTAAAATTTGATAGCAGAAAGTATGATACTTTCAGTATTATTCTTTTTACTCAACACTACTCTGATAATTCGTGGTTTTTATAACAACACACTAATTTTATTTCTTCTTCCTCTTTTTTTTCCTGGCCATTAGTGGTTGGGGTCACATCCACTGTTCAGATTCAGGATCTGAACAGTGCTCAGATCGGCTCTGTGCTTGGCAATTACTCCAGACAGGGTCAGGGGACCATCTGGGGTACTGGGGATTAACCGAGTCAGACACATGCGCGACAAACGCCCTACCTGGCGGTACTATTGTTCTGACCCCCTGTCCCTCTATTTTTATGAGGGGACAGGCTGCCTATGACAGCTTGATGAGGAGCCATTTGATCTATATTTCATTTGGGGCAGTAGGAAGAAAATAAACACATTAAATTTTCTAATCTACAAAAAAAGAAAGCCTATCCATTTATTTGTGTATTCTTAAATTTAAGATTTAATTCTAGAAAATTCCTAGCAGGAAAAAGCAAGGAAGAAGCTTTTTTTAACTTTTTTTTTAAATGACACAAAAAACACAAAGTAAAGCAAAATTCAACAAATGGGACTACATCAAATTTAAAAACCACTGCACTGAGAAACAATGAACAAAATGAAAAGGTAACCCTCTTGAAAGGGAGCAAAAAGCTTGCAAATCACATATCTGCTCAAAAGTCTATATCCAAAATATATTTAAAACAACTTTAAAACTCAATAAAAAATATAATTTTAAAATAGGCAGAATTAGAATTTTTTTTCTTTTTTTTCCCCTTGGGTCACTCCCACTGGTGCTCAGGGACTAGTCCTAACTCTGTGCTCAGGGATCACTCGTGGCAGTACTCAACGGACCACATGCAGTATTGAGGATCAAACCAGACATGCAAGCTAAACACCTTAGCCTTTTTACTATCTCTCTAGCCACCAGCCAATTTAAGTGCCATTGTTTACCATTACGTAAATCATCATATTGTGTTTCTTGCTTTGGGATTGATAGTAGCCACTGATCATTTATGTTCAGATTAATTTTTTCACCAGAAGTTGTAAAGCAGTGGAATTATTTTATTATTACTAATGCAATTATTCCCGTAGTAATTGATGATCTACGGAATGCAATTATTATTTGGAATACTAAAAGAAAAAAATCCTCATCAATTTTACTGCCTGAGGTATAAGCAGAATAAATTTTTTTAACTTTTACTATGGTTTTTAAAAGTAAAAAATGTTTGAGTTCCTTGACTGAAAGGTGTTTTGTGAACTTCAGTGTACTGCAGTTATTATCCTTATTGATATTAGATATAATATTTGTTTTATATTATAAACAAGTCAAAGATTTGTTTCATCTTTGACTAGTGAGGCATTATGGATCCTGGATTCATTGCAAGATTCAGTAGTGAATAAGCCACAGATAACTAATGCATACTATAATGAAAATAGACAACAATATTGGTATCCAAATCAAGCTACCTAAGAGAATAGAAATGTATTACCCAAGAACCAAAAAAGAAAGGATAATTATGTACTGAGTCATAAGCTACTACTCTCACTACAACGGTAATAAAATGCATATTGTAAGTGCATCAAATTACTTATAAGATGTCAAACATATTCAATCTAAAATGACTAAACATTTTACAAAAGATTAACCTTACTTGTTTCAACTTACAGTTCAGGGACTGGGGTGAGAGTACGGCAGATGAGGTGCTTGTCCTCAACATGGCCCACTTGGGTTCAATCCCCAGCATTGCATACGGTTCCCTGAGCACCGTGATTAGTGAAAGAACAGAAGGACCTTCAATACAGGGTCAGCAGGGCAAGAGAAGGATGAAGGACATTTGTACCACTGAAGGCAACAGCACAGAAATTAGTGTCCCTAGAAGCCACAGGAAGGAATTTCTCTCCAAAGCAGTGGTAATCATTAAAGCAAACTTTAAGCAGAATTTTATTATTGCCTGTTTATTTAAAATTATATTTGTGCAAAGTATACTAAGAAACAGGGAAATATCAATAAAAATAATTCCCAAGAATCCTGCAATATACATTACATATATGTATAGTATACATATAATATAGTTATTTTCAAAAACAAAGATTTTTTTTAATTGACTTAGGCCAGAGAGATAGTTCAGTATTAAGGCAATTGTCTTGTACACAGATGATCCAGGTAGCTCCCTGGCACCACCGAAGTCACATTAAGTCAGTATTAAGGCAATTGTCTTGTACACAGATGATCCAGGTAGCTCCCTGGCACCACCTACAGTCACACAGCATCACCAGGAGTGATCCCTGAGCTCAGGTGTAAGCCCTGGGCACCACTGGGTTTGCTCACCACCTCCAAGAAGAATAACAAACAAAAACACCTTGACTTGTTGCAAAGAAAAAACTTTAGACAACACTTATTCATCAAATAGTTATTGAATATGCTAGACACAAACGTAGGAAGCTAAAATGCCATCAAAGAAGATGAAGAGTCTGACACTTAATGTTTAATTCTAGTGATGATGAAATCTTAACTAAGGACAACAAAGAAATAAATTTAGTATTTAAGAAGACAGGAAATGTTAGAGAAATGAGAAAAAAAAACAACTATGGCTAAAGAAGGTCCTGGGCAGGAGAGTTGCAAGCAGCTTTAATAAACAAGTTTGCTAAGGCTTCAATTAGAAAGTGAATTTTATACAGTTCTGATTGTTTACAAAACATTGACAGCTTCTATTGAAATTAAGAGAATGATTCTAGCTCCTCTTATAGGCATCTTCAAGTTGGATGTCAGGAACAAAGAGATCAAGGAGATATTAGCTCTTTACTCTATTATGTCTCTCCATATATTTCTTCAAATATTTTTCTTATAACAATAATCATTTTAATATTGATTGATGATTTTGTTGTACTAACCATGTGGCAAAAACTAAATAATGGGCAAAAGAAAACAAATCTCACCAGTGTTGTAATTTTAACTTCTTTCAATTGAAAATGAGAAATTTTTATTTTCAAAAAAATTCTTATGAAGAGGGAAAAAATCCAAGATACTCTACAGCAACTGAATAGCAGGAGAGGGAAATAAGAGGTGACTATATATAACTGAAAAATTAGTACTTGCGTGTTGGGGCCCGTGTGGTCACACGCTCGGGGTGACGACTGATGAACAAAAGGCCGGGGAGTCTAGTTTAGATCATCTGAAAACTTTTTTACTTTGAAAAACTTCACTCCACACCAATAGCTAGCACTCTGCCACCACACATCAGTAAACAGACTCATGCAGACCAAATGCCGCTGACCATGTGTGCTGACCCATGTGTTCTGTGCCTCCGACTCCCCCTGGGTCTAACCAAGTCAAAACTGGCTCTTCGGGGGCAAGTCCCCAGGGGCACCACATCCTCCTGTGCCTCAAAGCTAAGAGACGCTAAGATAGAGCACTGCTCTTCTCCCAGGCTAATAAACAATCCAATAATATTATATCTAGTTTTCATATGTAAACACAGCAAGCGAGAGAGAGACAGGTATAATGACTACACCTGAGATAAAATGTATGGGTGACCTTTCATGGGGAGATCACATCATATAATCCAAACTATGTTCCCCATGTCAGATTGATGACAACTCTTCCAACCCCTCAAGGTCCTGTCTCAGGCTTTAATCTCCTATTTTAATATTTTGGATCAGAGGACAGTTTTTACTAAGGTTCCCATTTCCTAGCCAGGGTGGCTCTCTTTCTGCTACCAGTCCCTGGTAGAGGACAGGGGAGTGAGAAATTAGATCCAATATAGTTAGAAAATATGACTGGGTGTCCAGAAGCAATCAATTCAGTCAAACTAACTCACAAGTACCTGCCCCCACACTCCTTTTGTGTTTACTTGATAACTTGATCACTTGATCACACACTCCTTTTGTGTTTACTATCACTATCACCATCTTCCCGTTCATCATCTATTTGCTCAAGCGGCTCCAGTAACATCTCCATATGTCCAGTCTCATGCTAGTACAGCCCAAGGGCAACTGCTTGCTCAAGGAACATAAAGAGCTCAAACCATTATATCAGGTCATGGGAATGACCTAATATAATTGTTACTGGTATTTGGCATATCAAATACAACACGGGCAGCTTGCCAGGCTTGCTGTGCAGGTGGCATACTCTTGTAGTCACCTCTAAATACAGCATTTATTGATGAACAGAGCGCGACGGGCTGTGATAGGCTCATCTGTTGGGTGGAGTTCTGATGAGAGGGAAGTCCGGATGTGGAAAATAGTGGCCCCCATGGAGTGTGTGTGTGTGTGTGTGGGGGGGGGGGTTCATAGGGCTTGTTGTGAGGCTCTGCTGGGGTGGTGGGCCTGAGCTAGAACCCGCCATCCCTCCTAGGTGTCTTGTGAGCGGCTGGGCACAGGGAGAGCAAGTAACAGCTCTGCCCCATGTTCAGAGTCTCTTCCTTGTGTTTACACAAGGAAGAAATCCCATTGGCCTAATGATATGGCCCAAGATATGCAAATGGCTTATAGGAAGGAGAACAATCCCTCATTAGCAATGTAAAGATCCAGGGCTAAGAGGTGGGGTGTCACCCATCACTTGTGGAACTGGAGAGAGAGCACAGCAGGCTGAAGTGTATGCTTTGCATACCAAGGGCTGGGTTCAATTCTGGTACCACATGGAACCCTGAGCAATGTCAGGAACAATGTTCTTGAGCAATGAGCCAAGAATTGCCCCTGAATACTAGCAGGTGTGTACCCGCCACACACACACACACACACACACACACACACACACACACACACACACACACACACACAAAAGCAAAATTATTAGCTAATACTCCTAATTGCAAAAGAACTTTCATTTGGCATTTTTTGTTTGTTTGGTTCACTGGGTGTGTGCTTTTTTTTTTTTGGGGCTTTCTAGGTCACACCTGGCAATACTCAGGGGTTCCTCCTAGCTCTACTCTCAGGAATTACTCCTGATGGTGCTTGGGGGACAATTATATGGGATGCCAGGGATTGAATCCAGATCAGGCATCTGCAAGGCAAATGCCCTACCCACTTTACTATAGCTCCCGCCTCTGCAAATAAACTTAAACAAATTGTAATACAGTGTCACCATCTCAACCTACTTCTTTTTTTTTTTAATCACAAAGTTTGGAAGTGAAACTACTGTACAAAGTTCTCCCAAAACGATACTAGGAACAGAAAAAAGCAAAAAGACTTTGGGAGGAAATGTGGTCTGACTCAAAATGGCGAATAGTTCTTTTTTACAGTAGTTCTGAAAGGCCAGTCCAGTCTTTGAGCTGTCACGTGCAATGACTATTAACTCACCTGCATCGTGAGGGTGTTAAGTCACAGCATGACTGCTGCTTTCACAATGCACTTGCACAAGACTTTGATTTTAATACCCATTTTCAACAGCTCTTAGACTAGGTTTGCAAATAGCAATTTCTTCTTCAGGACACAAATGACGAGGTCATGAGGGAAGCCTTATTTAATTGTACATGTATCCAACAAGAGAAAAGAACTAATTGAACCAAGCAGGATTCCCCCACTTGTAAGTCCAACTTGTTATGTTCTTTACGCCAGTGGTCTTCAATCACTAGCCCACGGACCACTGACAGCCCACAGGTATAGAAAAGTTGGCGGCCACTTGTCTACCACCTTGGCAATAACTGCCTGTCCGTGAGCTCCTGGACAGCAGCTGCTGATCCACAGGTATCTAACAGGTATAATAAAGTAGAGGTAGTTAATAGCTGTTTTTATTTTTCTTGCATGTATGTTTCTTCTGCTAGGAAACAACCATGGACTATACTTTCATAGAGATATCAGCAAGTAGTATAAGTGTATATGTATACTTAAAATAATAGCAACTCCTTTATGTGTTAATCAGGCGCTGATTGGTACTGTGTTTTGCATTACTAATTTCGTCCTCAATACCTAACTGTACTATTTTACTATCATTGTACAGATAACTAAAAGGGATGCACAGACAGGGTAAGTAATTTGCCCAGCACTGCACAGCTCGGTGTCTCTGAGAGAATGAGGCACCTAGAAAGGTTAATCGGTCTGCCTGGGGCTGCTCCCGGGAGCACACAATGGCCCCACCCCAGCTCTCTCCCCTTACAAGGACATCTTCCTAAGAAGGCTGTGTCCTTTAAGAAACCAGATGACATCCTGTCTTGTTCTTTCTATTACAGTAACATACTAGTGGCCTTATTGTTCCTTTATCTAGCACATACCCCATGATAAAATGGCTTTTTTATTTTAATCAGTAAAAGAATGATACTTTTTACTAATCTAAATTCCTAATGGAAAGACAAGGGTTTCTGCATCCTGACCAGGTCCTACCAAAATTCAGTGCAGCAATGGGCAAACAAAGGAAACAAAGGTTTAATGGCAGAAACGTTATTCCCTCCTGGTCCATTAAGGAATTTTTTACAAACATGACTCTCTTTCCTTTATTGCATTACTTTGTTAAAGTGGATATAAAAATTTTGGATTTTTAATGGCTTTCAATAATAGAGATTCATTAATAAGCTAAGGTATTTTTCTATTTTTATATGTTTATAAAATCTAAATATATCTAAATCTGCAGGGTTTTTTGTCAGATATTTTCCAGGATGCATAGGTATATCATATGAGTTCGTGAACTAATTTTCATTTGATAATATATAAAGGAAGTCCTCCATTAACAAGACACTTGAACGGTAATAATCTTCTTTATTATTCTGGTTTCCTTTAAAATTTCAAATTCTTTTGGGACTGGAACAATAGTACAAGGAGAAGGTCACTTGCCTTGCACGTGGCCGACCCAGACTCAATTGCTGCCAATCCATATGGTCCTAGGAGACTGCCAGGAATGAGCTCTGAGCACAGAGCCTGGAGTAAGCCCTGAATAGGGCATGTGTGGCCCCAAAACATAAACAAAACTTTCAAATTCTTTTATCTCTCAAAAGCTATGGAGATGTTATCACCCTCAAGAAATTTTACCAGGTTCTCCCCACTCAAAATTAAACAATTATTTTGTGGACAGTAAATAAGTAAATCAATTATTTACTTATGACACTGCTCATAAGAAGCTTGTGGATAGGAAAGCAGATTTATCTCTCTGAGCCTGAGCTCCGAATACCATTTGGACAATGCTGAACTGAATACTGAATCAAGATTAATGGAGTTTATAAACAAAGTCACACCAAGCATAAAATTAAAAATGAACTCTTAGCGTGTATATACTTGGATTATAACTCTGGTTATTTTATGAAAATTGCTTTCGATGGTGATCCTTTCTCAGGGAAGGTTTATTTAATGTGTCAAAAGAGTTGGATATCAAAGATTTGGTTTTGTTTGATGTGGAGCTACATTTCTTTGAAGATTCTTCTTCCAGACCTCAGTTCACCTACTCCTGTCAGACAGGTAGGAAGAGAAGCAAACCGCCTATCAAGTCCCTTTGACCTTGAACATATTTCTCTTTCCCAGGCTCTTCCATTGCACTTATTTATTGCTCTGTCTCTCTCCCACTAGACAGAACCCCACCAAATAGGACTATCCTATTGTCTTCATATCCCGGTTTGACACACAGGAAGTGCTCGATAAATATAAACCAAAATGTTAAACAAAGGCTTTCCTAAATTCAAAATTTTAATCCTGAATTGGTTTGGTCTAGTCACCACGGATTACCCAGAGTCTGGACATGGGTCTGTGTGCCAATGTTAAAGGGTGCTGGATTGTGGAAATGATTTAACATTCTGAGGAATAAGCCGATCTGCATTATTTTCCTGTACTATCAAACAATCCAGTCATAGACTTCTATGTCTTTTTTTTTTTTTTGTCGGTTTGGCTGGGGGGGCGGGGTGGGGGGGGGACCCCCCCGCGCCTATTTAATTTCTCTAAAACGTTTTAGTCTTTTTCTTCTATAGACAAAATCTTCTTTCTATAGACGAAATTAATTGTGTAGAATTAAAACTTATCTGTAAATTTCTCAAGAAAAAAAGCTGTTCTAGAATTTGATAGAACAGACGCTGGGTGTTTGCCTTCCATGCAGCTGACCCAGATTTGATTCTCGACATCCCATATGGTCTCCCAATCACTGCCAAGACTAATTCCTGAGTGCAGAGCCAGGAGTAACTCCTGAGCATCGTCCAGTGTAACCCAAAAACGACCAATATATAAAAATAATTCATAAAGATATAAATATTTTTGGGCTGGAGAGATAGTCCAGAGGGTAGGGCATTTGCCTTGCATGCAGCCAATCCATGTTCGATCCTCAGCATCCCATATGGTCCCCCAAGTACAACCAGGAGTAATTCCTGCGCAGAGCCAGGTGGAACCCCCTAAGCATCACTGGGTGTGATCCAAAATGAAAAAAAAAAAAGAATTTCATAGAACAAAACAGCTGAAAGATAAGCAAATGGAAGCATATGGATTGCTTTTAAATATTTCTTGATAATGGCTTATCTGATATATTTTCCTTTCTAGGGCAGGAAAGACAGAGTAAGGATCAAGCCGCTTGCCTTGCATGGAATGTAAGATCTACCCAAGTTTGATCCCCAGTATTCCTGAGCATGCCCAGAAGTGATTCCTGAGCACAAAACCAGCAGTAAGCCCTGAACACTGCTGGGTGTGGCTCAAAATAACAAAACAAACAAAACAACTTTGTTTTCTAGGCCCCAAGTCAACATTGCTATGAAGGGAAGAGAGGATGCTAAGAAATAGGACCTGGTCAAGCCCTCTCACTTCTGTTCTCTCTTGCTCTCCACTGAGACTGCTGCCCTGCCCTTTCCCAGCCTGCAGGCCACGCAGGGTTCCGACAGTTCACTTGTAACATCTCCTTCATGCACATCATTTATATTAAACACATATGTGCATATGTGTATACCTATCTGTGTCGCCATCACTTTCCTGTAGAAGAGACTGAACTTCTGGGCCGGAGCTATAGTCCAGCGGGTAGGGCATTTGCCTTGCATGTGACCCAGGTTCGATCCCCCGGCATCCTATATGGTTCCCCGAGCACTACCAGGAATCATTCCTGAGAGAAGAGCCAAGAGTAACCTCTGAGCATTGTCAGGTGTGACCCCCAAAAAAAAAGAAAGAAAAAACAAGAAGAGACTTGAACTTTAATGACTAACTTAGCTTGGTGTTGGCACCACGCCCTTCCACACCCAAACCACCCCTCTATCACCAGAACCACTATCTTGACCACTGATAACACAAATACACTTCTTATGAGATAAGAAGATTCTTATGAACTTTCTTATAAGATGAATGGAACAGTAGTGTGCACTCTTGTATATATCTGCATAAATATCAAAATCTACATCAACAGAGAAAAAAATGGTTGCTATGGACAGAGATACTGTGACATACACTCAGCTTCCTACACTCCATGACTCTTGTTATGTAAGTCTTTAGGACTTAGACACGTGCAGTTTGAATTACAGCCAATAAAATCAGGGACATGAGCAGAATCCATGGAAAGTCAGGCCCCTTTCAGCTATATTCTTTTCAACAGATTTAGTCACTAACTGGAACAAAGCTTTCATCTAAGTTAAAGATTAGAACGTAAATAGTCATAGTGAGCAAGGATTTCAATGTAAAGTTCTATTAAAGTAGCCTAAATTGAGGTGAATTTTATGTAATAATAAAGCTGAGAGGCCAGAGCATCATCAGGAGTGATCTCTTAGTACAGAAACAGGAGTAGCCCAGGAGCTCTGCTTGTGTGTGCATGTTCTCACAAAACACCCTCAAAGTCACACTTTTTTAGAAGTACTCACAGTTTTTCAGTAGTGCAAAAGATTCTTACATAAAAAATGATGTCCTTGATAAAGCAGTAGAGTTGATTTAAAATTTATTATTATTATTAGTTTTGGGGGCCAGACCTGGCTGCTCTCAGAACTTACTCCTGGTGGAGCTTGGGACCATATGGGATGCTGAGAATCACACTTGGAGGGGGTCAATATGGAATACTGGGGTTTGAACCCTAGCCTGCTATCGGCTAGGCAAGGGCCCTACCCATTGTACTATTTTTCAGTCCCCTTTAAAAGTACCTTAAATGCTTTTATTTTTATTTGTTTTTGCTTTTTGGGTCATACCTGGCAATGCTCAGGGGTTACTCCTGGTTCCGCATTCAGGAATTAGTCCTGGATGTGCTCAGGGATGCTGGGGATCGAACCGAGGTCCACCACGTGCAAGGTAAAAGCCCTACCTCTGGCCTCTTAAATGTGTTTTTAAACGAAAAATGATTAGTAAAACATAATTCTTATTTTTTTCCATTTCTTTTCTAAAAATATTACATAAAAACATGCATTTAATAACTTCCAATGTCCTATTATATGTCATTATTACTATATGAGAGATATTACTATATGTCAATAAAATGTCCTTGTTGAATTCTGAGTTTGGATCTGACCTGGTCTTAAGAATTTCTTAGTACTGTGAAGGTTGCAATCTTATTTTTGAAATAGAAGAGTCATGCCTTAAATTGCACTGTTTGCTTTCGGTTACAGTACAAAATACTATACCATGGCTTTCAAATGAGAATGGAATATTGTGTATGTGTTTGCACTGAGTAGTGCATAGATAAAATAATTCCATTTCAGAGCAGATTCATTTCTTAGTGTAGTAAATTATTTGTGTGAACTGCAACTAAAAATCTTTTGATCACAGATCCCTGATTGCATTTTGATACTGCTTCCTATTTTAGACATTCTTAATGAATCACCTCTTGAGAAATGAACCAACCTCCTTTTGGCTTTAGGACACTATGTCTTTAAATTCAGTGGAAGCAGAGAATTCTGGGTGAAACTGAAAGTTAGGTTATTTTACAGTAGGGAAACGCAACCCTGAGCCTGAGAGCTAGGTTCCCTGCTATACCTTTCTCTTCTTTCAAAATCAGATAAATATCTGTGAGAAAATTCTCATCTTAGATTTTTTTTCCCTTTTCACTTTTGCTTTTATGAGTTCCGTATCTGGGGCCTGAGAAACAGCACCGAGGGTAAGACGCTTACCGCCAACCAGTCTTGGTTGATCCTAACACCACATATGGTCTCCGCAGCACAGAGTGATCAAGGAGAAATCCTACCTGAGCACAGCCAGGTAAAACCCACCTCCCCCCAAACACTTCAAATCTCTTTCCTCTCATACATAACTTGTTTGAGAGTCTGGTTTCTTCATTTGTTGGATGACAGGCTTAGCTAGTTTGGGAGCTTTGTTCTTTTACCCACTCACAGCTTAATCTACTTACATTTTCTTAAGCCAAGGTTCATTCCTAATGAGATCTCTCTTCTATGTAAACACTGATAGAGGGTGTGGCAGTTACAGAAGTCACCTTGACTCTGAATAACTTCTAAGACTTCTATGTTATCGAGATTGGGCACAGCTCCTCTTATACCCACTGCACCCAGCGTGGGACAGTTAGAATTTACCAGGAGACTGCCACCCTGGCTACGTTGAGACTACCTTTAAGATTATAGGAAGGACTCACCCTGATTTGATACCCAATATAGAATTGTATTCATCTTTAATTTTCCTATAATATATTTTCTCTTACCATGACTTAATAAGACTAAAAGGTCTTAGTTACCCAAAGATAGGTTTAATCACACTGTGATAAGATAATTACATATCATTACAGGGTTTTCTATAAAAGTTACTTGGATGTGAGTTACCTTTTTGGAAGAAACTGCACTAAGGTCTGAAGATCACATTTAATAGAAAGAAGGTGATTTTCATTAAAGATGTAAGGGAAGTAATTACAGCTTAGAGTCACATGGTACAAAATAAATTACATATTCCATTTTAGAATAATGTTATAAATAGTCATTTCTTCCTAATTACCTGTTTCTTTGTTCCTTCACAAAAATGGTCTCATTTGAGATAAGTAGAACATCAAGTACAAAGATAAAACAATTTCAAACAGAGAATCAATTGTTTCATATTCTTTAGAGCTTTTGATGTGATTCTTAAACTAAGCACAAGCTCCCTATGTGGAGCAGAATTTGACCTAATCTTTTTCATTCCCCTTTTGTTTTTGAGCCACATCCAACAGTGCTCAGGGGTTTCTCCTGGCTCAGTGCTTGGGTGGCACTGCCAGTCGTGCGCTACGGGCATCCAGTGCAGAGGATAGAACCCAATCTCCACACAAATCGTGCAGCCTAGCACACCGAGTTATGTCCCCAACCCCAAATGACCTGATCTTAATCACAGAAAGTGGAGACAGCACTGTGCCAGCTTTGCCTTAGTCTGGCTTTTTATTAGCATGACAGCAACCATCACTAAGTCAAAAATCAGTAAACCTGGAATGAAATGTTCAAAATAAAACCAAGCTAGGAATGGGGAGCTGGCTCAGAAGACTGGAGCACATGCTCTGCATTCACAGTAAGTTCAAGGCCCAGTTTGATACCCTGAGCAAAGAGTTAGAAAAGTTCCCTTAAGGATCATCAGAAATGCTCCCCTTGAAAGTCATCAATTTAAAAATGTCTTAGGGGGCCAGAGCAGCAGTACAGTAGGGGAGGGCTTTTGCCTTGCATGTGGCCAACCTGGCTTCAATCCCTGGTATCCCTATGGTCCTCCAAGCACCACCAGGAATAATTCCCAATGCAGAGCCAGGAGTAACTCCTGTGCATTGCCGGGTGTGACCCAAAAGCCAATACAATAAATTAAATTAAAAACAAAGTTGTAAGGCCCAGAATGATAGTACTCGCCAACCCAGGTGCAATCTCCAGCACCTCCCATGCTCCTCTCAGAGCACCACTGCAAGTGCTCCCTAAACACAAAGCCAGGAGCAAGCCCTGAGGACCACAAGCTGTGGCCCCAAAACTAAAAATAAATAAATAATCTTTAAAAAAAAAACTGCCGGGCCGAGCGATAGTCCAGCGGGTAGGGCGTTTGTCTTGCACGCAGCTGGCCCAGCCGGCCCGGGTTCGATCCCAGGCATCCCATATGGTCCCCAGAGCACCACCAGGAGCAATGAGTAATCCTTGAGTGCAGAGCCAGGAGCAACCCCTGAGCATTTCCGGGTGTGACCAAAAAAAAAAAAAAAAAAAAAAAAAAAAAAACTGCCTAAACTCAAATGATCTTTCTCCAAATGTAAAACTTTTTTGTTTAATTCTCAACAATTTTAATGTTTAAGCCAAGTTATGTGAGGTTTTTAAACATCATGTTCCTCCAGCTATGTCAAGCACCTATAGAATAAACAAAGCTTTATGAGATTGGGTTAATCATAAGATGGCATCAGTCTCGCTAATTATAAATACAGATAGGGGACTCTGTGTGTGAGTGTGTGTGTGTAGCTGATCTCAATATGGTCTTAAAATATATTATTAATTTCTTCACATTAGAATACAACTACCTAAAGATACATTATGACGCCTAATCTGAAGAAATCTATTTTCATTAAATATGATCATGGGCTCACCTATCCAATTCCCTTTCTCTCTCCCTCCATCCCTCCTTCACTTCCTTGCTTCCTTCCTTCATTTCAAACAATGCTTTAGAGGCCCAGAGACCCCCCAGCTAAGTCTCAGCCAACCAAACAGGAAGTTGGATGCATGACCTAAGTCCATGACGCCACTCAGGTACTTTTAGTCTCAGGGCTCTGGGACCATCCAAGGTGTGCTGGGTGCTTCCCGAACCACACTGGACAATGTTTGGGGGCCACATCCAACAGTGAACTAATACATTGTTTAATAATACATTGTTTCAGGTTGGCTGAAACTCCCACAAAAGTTTAGATTAATACATTAATTTATCCTATCAAATTAACATATTTACTTCTAGGTTTGAGACTCTTTTATGTTCCTGGAGCAAGCAGATGCCCTTGGGCTCTACTAGCATAAGCCAGGACATATGGAGATGTTACTGGTGCCTGCTCGAGCAAATCGACGATGAACAGGAAGACAGTTATAACTATAGACCTCATTCCCATGACCTGATGGAATGGTTTGAGGCTCTTTATGTTCCTGGAGCAAGCAGGTGCCCTTGGGCTCTACTAGCATGAGACAGGTCATATGGAGATGTTACTGGTGCCCGCTTGAGCAAATCGACGATGAACGGGAAGACAGTGATACCGTGATACAGTTATAACTATAATGCTGCATTGAGAGTAAGTTGAAATGTATTAGTTTATTTCAAAAGCACTTCCTTAAAAAAAACACACTACATAATAAATCTACTGAGCCATTTCTAACTGGGTACCTGGATATTACAAATTCCTTAGGTCTCTGTCCTCTCCCAAATTATAGTCTAGAGTCAGAGTCACTTGACCAGATGATATTTCTGTAAAGCACAAAAGTCCTGATTTATTAGGGAAGGGTTGAGGGCCTATTTTTACCTCATCTAATAGCCTATGCTGTGTTAACGGCAACAACAGGAAAAAACATTATTGGTAGGTGAAAGACAAAAAGCAAACAAATTCCCTGTGGTAGTAGAGAGGAGGGAAAACCCAAGTCCAGAGTTTGGTGTGAGGAGACCGACTGCATTTTTTAGGAGCCCAGCCTCTGCATTCTTGAACCATGACCAGGGATGATAAACGGGACTAAATGAACAGCAGCCTCATTGTTACCTGCCCTGCTCTGGAGCGGAGAGGCAGCAGGGCCGGTTGTATCATCACACAGCGCTCCCCTGGCTAAAAACTGCGCCCGGACCCAAAGGGGGCCTCAGAGCCTTTCCCAGCTCCTGTTCTGTTCAGGTACGTCCTCTTGGCACAGTGGGCAAAGGCGCACTTAGCACCTGATCCTGCTGTGCCTAGAACCTTGTTTTAGGACAAGGAGTCTGCATTAAATGAATACATTTGGTCTCCAACAGAGACAAAAAACACACCAGAGGCCAAGCTAAAGGACAGGATGAAGAGAAGGTCAAGAAATTTTTAAAGCACTTTTTCGGCCAGCGATCCATTCAAAATAGGTAGGCAGGTCCAAATGTGGGTCTGAGGATCAAACAGGTATTGATAATAACACCCACATGCTTTTGAAACTAGTCCAGAGACTTTGTTGTTTTTTTTTTCAACTCAATGGGAGAAAGAATCTAATTTCATTTGGCTCCATTTGTTGCTTTTTCCTCTAAAAGGGCAATAAAGTTAAATTTTAAAAAACATGGCTGAACTGAATCTTATTCCTTAATCAAGGATGAACAGGCACTGGCCCATCTATATAGGGGCCTGATACTAAATTCTTAATATAATTTAACGTAAATTAATGGCACATAATAAAAGAAAGACCACCCTGAAAATTAATCCATGTAATAGTAAAAATATAATCGTATTTGGCCTATTCAACAAATCTCTCTTTCCGCTATAATTAAAAAATTATTATGACGCTGGATTTTATAAAGGCCTGGAATTATTTTTAAGCCTTGTAGACAAGTCTTCAAAACAGAAGGACTTCTGGTATTTCTTGAAGGAAAAATGGGTTCTTAGCAGCAACTGTCAACCAACATCACAATTCTACACATTTCGAAGGTAAAATCCACAGTGAGATCAGAAAGGAAAATGAAATCACTGTTTGGTTTATACAATCACAGAGTAACAGCACGATAATATTTTGCCATCTAAGATGCTGTAACAGAGTAGGGCAGGAGAGAACCAGCATCTCGAGATACCCGAGTAGAGCTCTCCAGGGCCCGCTGCTGACTTATATTTATTAGGACTTGCTGGCTCAGCTGGCATAAGTCATCTTATTGCTGTATGCCTCAGCGCCAACCATCACAGTTTCTACGTATACTCCCCATGGCCATCATTTTCCGATCTTTAAGACTGCATTCTCTGGTAGCCTCTGAATCATCCTGAGTTACGGAGCCCTAAATTAGAGGCTGCACTTTAATGGAGACATATTAACACCAAAAAGAGGGATTGCCTCTCAAGGAAGGCATGAGAATTCTGGATTTACAGTTTTGGAATACAGAAGCGCTTCCTTCTTCTTTCTCCTCCCAGGGATTTTTTGTTTGTTGTTGTTCTTCATAAGAGATAAAATCTGACAGAGGAAAATGTAAGCAGAGGACCAAAAGGAACCATGCCTTGATTAGCATTTCTCTGCATCTTCTTAGTGTATCATTTACTATTTCCTACCATAAGAGAAACCGTCTCCTGGGGCTGGAGAGATTGCACAGTAGTTGAAGCTCTTGCCTTTGCACGTGGCTGAGCACTGCATCATTTCCCGAAGCACTGACAGTTTACTAGTGAGCACAGAGCCAGGACACACTTGAGCACTGTCAGGTATGGCCCCAAACCAACAAACAGTCTTCTGTGATCAATTTTAACAAGAGTCAACTTTTGTGTTTCCCGTGGTAGGCTCTGAGGGGATCAAACACTGCCCCTTTTTCTCATTCCATAAATATGTGCAGGGCATGTGGTCACTGTTCTGGCGCCTGGGAAGATTTCAGTCCAGTGTGGGGACAGCGGGCAGCAATAGAGAAAAACATCACAGCTGTCACACAGAATAAGTCGTATCACACAGAATGGCAATAAATTGTCACACAGTCACAAACTGCGGACTGCGGAGTCCAGGATTCACGAAAAGTACAAGGAGATAAACTGGAGTCATGTTGGAGAGAAGAGGGGAAAGAAGTGGAGACAATGTGGCCCGTGGTCAACACCCACAACAGGAATCACCGGGCGGAAAAGTGGGGTGAAGGACCTTCAGCCCAGGGAAGTAGGGCATAAAAACGTCATCACGCAGCATTAAGAAGCACAGCAGTGCTGATCTGTGGATATATTACCACGTTTTAAAACAATGATAGAAGGAAGGCTAGGGAGGTGGACACGGGGGAAGGCCCTGGCCTTGCATGCCGCTGACCCAGGCCTGATCCCCGGCATCCCATATGGTGACCCGAGCACAGCCAGGAATAATTTCTGAGTGCAGAGCCAGGGGTGACCTCTGGGTATCTCTGGGAGTGACCAGAGATACCAGTGACCAGAGACCAGGAGTGACCCCAAAACTGAAAAACAAAACCAAACAATAAAAAATAAAAGTAATAGAAGGCCGGGCAAGAGCAATATGGGTTCAATCCCCGGCATCCCATATAGTCCCCTGAGCACCTCCAGGAGTAATCCCTGCGCATCACCATGTGAGCCAAAAAGCCAAAAAAATAAAAAATAAAAATAAAATAAAATAAAGTAATAGAAGGCAAAAGATAAATTTTAGAGTAAGGTTGCTATATTTAACTTAAAAAATTATTTACCTTCCTTGTTCACTTCTGAATCTATTAAATAAGATGCAAAACAGGATCCACCTCCCTTTGGATCCAGACTTGCTTTATTGAAAGCACTTAACAAACACTGCAATTACTATAGCACATTCAGATCCAGGACAAGTGAGGGCAAGCAAAATTCAAGAGCAAGGTACATTTTAAAAGACTCCTAAAATTTGAAATAAGTGTTGTCCATGGTGCAGTGGGGAGGGTTTGGAGTTGACTGGTAGAAACCCACTACATTGTAGAAACTCAGAATGTGAATGGAAGAACAGAAATCAGCCAGATTCGCACTGAACAACCCAGAAAAAAAGTCATGACTATATCAGTACCAACCTCATCCACGGGCTCTAATGGTCAATATAATTGGTGCCGGCTGAGGGAGCAGGCAGGGGATGGGGAATGGCTGGGAAATGAGGGTCTTTGGTGGTGGGAACACTGGTGGGATTGGTGCTGAAAGATGAATCTTGAGGCCAGAGCAATAGCAGGGCAGGGAGTACGCTTTGCCTTGCACACTGCCGACCTGAGATCGATCCCTGGCATCCCACATGGACCCTGGAGCACCACCAGGACTAATTCTTGAGTGAAGAGCCAAGGAGAATCCCCCGAGTATTGTCGGGTGCAATCCAAAAAGGAATTTGGAACGAAGAGAGGGAGGGAGGGAGGGAGGGAGGGAGGGAGAGAGGGAGAGAGGGAGGGAGGGAGGAGGAAGGAGGGTAGGAAGGAAGGAAGGAAGGAAGGAAGGAAGGAAGGAAGGAAGGAAGGAAGGAAGGAGGGAGGGAGGGAGGGAGGGAGGGAGGGAGGGAGGGAGGAGGGAGGAGGAGGGAGGAGGGAGGGAGGGAGGAAAGACGGACAGACAGACGGAAGGAAGGAAGGAAGGAAGGAAGGAAGGAAGGAAGGAAGGAAGGAAGGAAGGAAGGAAGGAAGGAGGAAGAAGAGAAGAGAGAAAGAGAGAAAGAAAGAAAGAAAGAAAGAAAGAAAGAAAAGAAAGAAAGAAAAGAAAGAAAGAAAGAAAGAAAGAAAGAAAGAAAGAAAGAAAGAAAGAAAGAGAGATCTTTGTAACAACTGTTTTGTGAAAATCTTTGTACTTTGTAAATCACGGTGTTTAAATAAAGCAAAAAAAAATTAGGAGCCAAAGCAATAGCCCAGCGGGTAGGGCATTTGCCTTGTATGCAGCTGACTCGGGTTCGATCCCCAGCATCCCATATGGTCCTTCGAGCCCCAAGAGGAGTAATTCCTGAGGGAAGAGCCAGGAGTAACCACTGAGTATCACTGGGTGTGACCAAAAAAAGAAAACAAACAAACAAACAAACAACTAAATAAATAAATAAATAAATAAATAAATAAAAAAAAAAAGAGTGTTTTAAAAGGCTCTCTCCAAAAAAGAAACATGCAGAAGAGAGAAACAGGAACCCTGAAAAACTGACGGGAGAGATAGAGGCGTAGCCCTGCATACAGCTAACCAGGGATCAATCTCCACTTTCCATACAATCCTCTGAACCCATCACAGTGATCCCAGGGCCAGAGCCAGAAGTAAGCCCAGAGTACCGCTGGATGTGACCCTAAACAAAGGGGAAAAAGAAAAGAGAACCAAGGTGAGGGTTATCAGAAATGGCATTTAAGGAAGCTGAAGCCATAGCACAGTGGGAGGGCGTTTGCCCTGCAAGCCAGCGACCGGTCATTCCCCAGCATCCCATATGGTCCCCTGAGCACTGCCAGAGTAACCCTGAGCGGGGTGTGACCCAAAAAAGCAAAGAAATGGCATTTAAAAAAATTATTTTTTCTAAAAGAACCTGCCATAGAGGCAGACTAGGGGAGGAGGGAGGGAATCGGGGACATTGGTGGTGGGAAATGGGCACTGGTGGAGGGATGGGTGCTGGAACACTGTATGGTCAAAGCCCAAATATGAACATCTTTGTAACTGTGTCTCTCACAATGGTATAATAAAATATTTTTTAAAAAAAATATTTCTTTGAAAAAAATTATTTTTCTTGTTATCAATAAAATGCCAAATGCTAACGACACCTACTGTGATCACTTCACAACATGTTAAGTCAAATCTTACGTGGGACACCTTACACATATCCTGCTATCAGTGAGACCCCAACAAAACCAGGGCAGCCTGGGTTCTAAGCAATTCTCTAAGTATGGGGTCAGCTGCAGGGGTACATGCTCGGAGCATTGCACAGTCATGAACTCAGTCCCCAGAGGACCCCTCCCTGCACTCCCAGACGACCCAAGTAATAGCCCTAGTGGCTCCTGTGAAACGCCTCGGTCCGCCTCTGGTGGCCACTGCAAGGTTGACGGTGTGACACGGCACGGCACGTGTTCCACTGGTGTGAACCCACAAGAGCTCTTCCAGGGGTGACCTCAGGCCCTCCCCAATCACCAGATAGCTCTCCCATTCAAAAATGAATTTTCCAGAACGAAACAACACTTTGAAAATATTAAGGTTTTTATTTCCAGAAAGGAAATTCTCACTGAACTTTAAATGTGTACCAAAATTCATTCTTGAAACTTCCTTCCACTTGAGAATCACTGTGTCACTGCAAAGCTAACACTTTTTAATACTAAAATACTCCGCTTTGAAAGGGAGGCTGAGCCCGACTCATGCACAGTCATAAGTCTATGACTGCCAAACATCCTCACAAAACCACCGTTTGGGGCTGCAAAGATAGTGCAGTGAAAACTGCTGGCTTGGGTTTGATCTCTGAGCCCCGCCAGGAATGATCCCTGAGCAAAGAGCCCAGAGAAACCCCTGAGCACAACTGAGTGAGGCCCACAAAACAAAGCGCTACACAGTTTAGTTGCAGACACTTTAGCAGCCTGTGGTGAGAGGAATACTGCACTGTGAAGCCATATATTATGTGACAAGACAATGAGAAATTGATAGAGCCCTTTCCATTAAAAAGGTATACGCCTATTAGAATGTGGTAGCTCGAGTGTTTAAAGTCTTAGCGTTAGAAAAAATAAGGTTTGAGGGGCTGGAGAGATCCTACCATGGGTAAGGAGTTTGTCATACACAGCCAACCTGGGTTGGACCCCAGCATCCCATACGATCCCCGAGCACGCCAGGACTGATTTTCTTTGTTTTCTTTCTTTCTTTTTTCTTTCTTTTCTGTCTATTCTCTGGGTTTCTCTTTCTCTTCTCTTCTGTATTTTCCTTCTGTCTTTCTTTTTTCTTTCTATGGGATACCAGGGATCGAACCCAGGCCGTTACTGGCCGACTGCGTGCAAGGCAAACACCCTACCCGCTGGGCTACATCCCTCTGGCCCCCAGGACTGATTTTTGAGTGTGGAGTCAGAAGCAATCCCTGAACATCACTACAGGTGGCCTGAAAACAAAGGAAAAAAAAACTAAGCTTTGCGGTCACAGGACCGGGGCCGCGGGGGGGGGGGGGGGGGGGGGGGGGGGGGGGGGGGGGGGGGGAAAGAAACACGCGGGCTAGCGCTCGGGCCCAGCACCTGCCTTCTGCATGTGAGGCCAGTGAGGCTGAGCTCAGCCTGACACTGACCACACAGGCCCAACTGTGATCCATCCAGGCAACTCTGGAAGAACTGGTACCACAAAACAAGTGTGTGATCGCCAGTGCACAGCAAGCATGTGTGACCCTGATTATCACAACAGCAAAGGAAAGGAAGAGGAGGAATTTGAATACAAAAGGAAAAGAAAAGAACAAATATTTTCTAAGGACATGGAACTTTGGAAGTTTTCTAAACTGGCTGAGAAAGGGGGCTCCCTGAAAGCAAGGTAGAATGAAGCCACGCAAAGAGCCATCTGGGCCCAGAGAGATAGTGCGGTTGCTCAGGTGTGCTTGCCTTACATGGGTCCAACCCCTGGTTGGAGCCCAGGCACCCTCAACCTACCAGGAGCAATCCCTGAGTAAGGAGCCAGGAGTAAACTCTGAGCACTACCAGATATCTGTTGGAAAAACATGGCCCCTCCACAAATAGAAAGAAAGGAAGGAAGGAAGGAAGGAAGGAAGGAAGGAAGGAAGGAAGGAAGGAAGGAAGGAAGGAAGGAAGGAAGGAAGGGAAGGAAGGGAAGGAAGGAAGGAAGGGAGAGGAAGGAAGGAAGGAAGGAAGGAAGAAGGAAGGAAGGAAGGAGGAGGGAGGAGGAAGAAAGGAAAGAGAGAGAGAGAGAAAGAAAGAGAGAGAGAGAGAAAGAAAGGAAGGAAAGAAGGAAAGAAAGAAAGAAAGAAAGAAGAAAGAAAGAAAGAAAGAAAGAAAGAAAGAAAGAAAGAAAGAAAGAAAGAAAGAAAGAAAGAAAGAAAGAAAGAAAGAAAGAAAGAAAGAAAGAAAGAAAGAAAGAAAGAAAGAAAGAAAGAAAGAAAGAAAAGAAAAGAAAAAGAAATTCGAGCATTCTGTCAAGATAATGCACCCTAGGAATATGTGTAGAAGGCAGTCACATTTGTTTGGTATTTACATCTCTATCTTTCCTATAAAGACAGGAAACCCCGGAAGAGATCCAGACCCAACCACTCCAGACCCACAGCTGCGCTGCTAAGCCCCACATGGAAGCAACCCATGGAGCTGGCCTGTGCAGGGAGGGGCCACACTGGCAGGACTTGGAGCGGGATTTGGGCTCCTCCGCTTTCCTCCACCTCCACACCAGTGGCCCCAGAAGAGAGACATACGAGACCCACAGCTCCATTGGCGTGCGGCCACTCTGTGGCTGCGCAAAAATCTTATATAGTACTAGATATTGGGATCAGGTCCTTCCCAGGATCTCTCACATTTATACACTGTATACAGTTCTAGGCAGGTTCTAGTTGTGACCCCTCATCCCAGTGAGCCTCGCAGGAAACCAGAGCAAACCCCACACCATGAGGTCAGTCATTCTCAACATCCAGACTCCACAGCTCCTCAGAGCTCCACCCAAAAGAAAACTGATCTTTTCCCTTTGAGTTTCATCAGTAAATGCTCTAGATGAGAGCCTTCTACTGAGAGTATACCACCTACAAGGCAGAGCCTGGCAAGCTACCCATGTTTTATTTAATATGCCAAAAAACAGGTAAAAATTATGAACCTCATTCCCATGACCTGAAAGAATGGTTTGAAGCTTTTACTGTTCCTGGAGCAAGCAGATGCCTCTGGGGTATACTTGCTTGCAACAGGACATATGGAGATGTTACTGGTGCCCGCTTGAGTAAATCGATGAACAACGGGAAGACAAGTGATACAAGTGATCTTTCCTATAAAAATATGCTAACCATTTGGTACTCATGACTTCAACTAATCTTTCTTGAATTTCTCTTTTCAGTGTCAATATCTACTGAACAGCTGAACAGGTCAGATGAGTTCTTAGTTCTGAATGACTTTTACTCAAACATTTTGACCTCATGTTGTTAAGATTAAGTTGGTCAGAGATTCCCTGGAAGCCTTATGCCTAATCTCATATAGACTTCATTCATATAAACAAACATTCTTTCCTCCCACTGGCACACAAGGTTAGGAACATACAGATCACACACCTGGGTGGGAATCCAGGAAAATACAAATACCTAGAAAACTCCCATTTCGGAAGCATGCAATGTAATCTGCAAAATGAGAGTCAAAAAGAAGCATTGATTTACCATGTCTTTCTTTTGAACATTTGTATAATTTCCACCCTTGTGTGAGATACTAAAAAGTTTCACTGATCTCTATGTGTCCTTGAGAAATGGCTAAAACACAGCGCTGTCTTGGACCCTGATCTCATTATGTTGACTGCAAATATCTTTGAGAGCCAAAATGTTCTATTCATACAGGTATCACCTGACAAGTCCAGGGAACGCTCAGTTTCTGTTCTCTTAATTCTGGTACATTTCTTTGGTGATTTTGCCAAAGAAACTGTCCATCATGGAAATGCCTCCCAGAAGTACCCAGATTATATGGAGTGAGAAGAAATGGCAGCCTCAAACCAACAGGCATATGAGTAGTCTTTAAGTGAGCCAAGAACTAGTTTTAATATTTAATATGTCTCACACCTATTTAAAGCTAATCTCTTGGTACAAGGAAACAGTCTTCATACGTAAGAGCAATTTTCATGTATATCAAATGGTCCCAAAGCTACAAATACAAAGATATTTTGGATGGGGGAAAAGAAGAAAAATGCAAATACTAATTTGACCAGAATCTTTTAAACTCATAGTCACCTAAAAAAAAGTAAGAACATCTATCAGCACACAGCATATATACCTGTGCTTTTTGGAGCCAACACCTTTTATTAGATTCACAAAGAGTTTTATGACTTGAAATACTAAGAACTATATAACAAAGAAAAACAAATTAGGGGCCAGAGAGCAAAGTGGTAGGTGCTTGCCTTGTAAGCTGCAACCCAAGTTCTATCCCCAGCATCCCATATGGTCCCTCAAGCACCTGACTGCAGAGCCAGAAGTAAGCCCTGAGCATTGCTGGGTCAAAAATGATAAATAATTAATTAATTTGTCCAATGTGAAAAAAGATCCAAGCTCCAAACTAAGAATAATTAGAAAATGCACCATTTCATCCGAGTAACTGAGTAACAAATGCAAATTCAAAATTAAAGAGGGCTGGAGCGACAGTACTGTAGGTAGGGCACTTGCCTTACCAGCTAACAGGGATTTGAACCCCGGCATCCCATATGGCCCCCCGCACACCACCAGGAGCAATCCCATCCCTGTCTGCAGAGTCAGGAGTACCCCGAGTATAGACAGGTATGGTCTCAAAACTAAGTTATGAATATAAAGAGTATCTGCAATAGATGTTCAATTTCTTACTCCGAGTATAAACAAGTATGGTCTCAAAACTAAGTAATGAATATAAAGAGTATCTACAATACATGTTCAATTTTTTACATGTTCAGTTTTTAAAGTTACTTAGCTTCAGATGTTAATCAAATAATCTTGACAATAAAATTTACAATATAACTATGAATAAATCCATATTTATTCATAATAACACCACGGAAAACTAAATAACTAGATAACGTGGATTTGAGACGTTCCCAAATACCTACAGAAGTATTGAAGTGTTTGTTGCTCGAAACTAAAAGCATCTTCAAAGACGAAACACCACTGACCAAGCAAATGGAAGCAAAGATAAACAAATGGGATTATATAAAATTGAAAAGCTTCTGCACCTCAAAAGAAACAGTGACCAACACAGAAAGACAATCCACAGAGTGGGAAAGAATATTCACCCAATACCCATCTGACAAGGGGTTAGAGAAAGGATATATCAGGCACTGATGGCACTTCACAAGAAAAAAAACGGCCAACCCCATTAAAAAATTGGGAGAAGAAATGAACAGAAGCTTCCAAAAAGAAGAAAATCGAATGGCCAAAAGGCATATGAAAAAGTGCTCTTCATCTTTAATCATCAGGGAGATGCAAATCAAAACAACAATGAGGTACCATCTCACACCACAGAGACTGGCACACATCCAAAACAGCAAGAACAACCAGTACTGGGGTGGATGCGAGGAGAAAGGGACTCTCATCCACTGTTGGTGGGAGTGCCGTTTGGCCCAGCCATTTTGGAACAATATAGGCATTCCCCAAAAACTAGATATTGAGCTCTCATTTGATCCAGCAATACCACTCCTGGAAATATACCCTGGAAACCCAAAAACACAGCAGAAACACTATCTGAACTTCTTTATTCATCGCTGCACTATTCACAATAGCTAGAATCTGGAAACAACCTAAGTGCCCGAGAACAGAGGACTGGCTAAAAAAAATTGTGGTACATCTACACAATGGAATACTATGCAGCTGTCAGAAAAGACGAAATTATGAAATTTACCTGCAAATAGATGGCCATGGAGACTATCATGCTAAGTGAAATTAGTCAGAATAAAAAGGACAGATCTAGTCCAGCGGGTAGGGCGTTGCACGCTGGCCGGCTCATGCCAGCCCGGGTTCGATCCCCGGCATCCCATATGGTCCGCTAAGTACCGCCAGGAGGAATTCCTGAGTGCAGAGCCAAGGGAAACCCCTGAGCATTGCCGGGTGTGACCCCCCAAAAAAAAAGGACAAAGGGATATAGAATGACTGCATTCATTAATGAGATACAAATATATACCAGTGTTTTACTGAGTGTGGGAAACGGTAATGTCAGACCATTACCATTGGTACCTCATTGTATATTCACCATTGAATATACACAAAGAGACTTACATGATAAACCCTAAATGTCTGCAGGGCTAGCCACAATTTGTAAAAAGAATGGAGAGAGAGATGCAGAGACAGAGAGAGAGAGAGAGAGAGAGAGAGAGAGAGAGAGAGAGAGAGAGAGAGAGAGAGAGAGGGAGAGAGGAAAAGGGCATACCTGCTATTGAGGCAGCCTGGGGGTGGGCGGGAGGGGGTGTGGGTACATTGGTGGTGGTGATGGGGCACTGGTGGAGGGATGGGTGCTGGAATACTGCATTACCAAGAACCAGTTATGAACACCTACTTTGTAATTGTATGTGTCACGGTGGTATAATAAAAAATTTAAAAAAAATAAAGTGTTTGTCGCATTGGATACTCTCCGAATCTGAGGTTTAATCACACTTGGATACATGGAGATTTCTTTCTGGGGGTGGCATCACTCCAAACAGGCCAAAAGCCAGCAACCGCTTTCTCTCTTATTCAGCTATGTACCACTTTTCCCAAACAAATTGCGGAGCGGTCCTTAGCATGAGTAGCAGGCTTTAACTGAAGCTGACCAAGTGTGATCCCCAAAACCTGAATACGAGTGACATTCCTGCCTATGGGAAATTACCAAAATGCTCATGGAGGGTGCGGGGGGGGGTGGGGGACTTCATGGTGTCACTGGTGAGGCTGGAGAGACTGTATAGGCAGTAAGGCACTTGCTTGCGGCCGACCCGGGTACACCCCCGCACCACATACGGTGCCCCCCAAAACCACCAATGGTCACTCCTGAGCACAGAGCCACAGTCAGGAAGAGCCCCAGAGCACCAACAGGTATGAACCCAAGACAAAAAGATTTTCCTAAAAAAAAAAACAAACAAAAAAATAAAACTGGGGCAGAGTGACAGTCCAGCGGGTAGGGCATTTGCCTTGTATGCAGCCAACCCGGTGCGATCCCCGGCATCCCATATGGTCCCCACACAGTGCTAGGAGTGATTCCTGAGCGCACAGCCAGGAGTAACCCTGAGCATCGCTGGGTGTGACCCAAAAAAAAAAAAAAAGATTTTCCTAAGAGTTCAATTTTTTGCAAGGATACAACCCAGACTTCAAGCTTGCAGGCAAGCCCTTGACTGATGAGCTGCATTCCAGCCATTAGTGTTCAGGCTTCTCCTGTCTGCTGTTTCCTTTGATGTGCAATACTAGAGAGGTACTAGAACTCCGTCATCCAAAGTATCCAACTGTGTCATCCAACCGGAAGCCTCACCTGGAGCTGAGAGCTTCATAAGTCTCGCTAAACGTGAAGTTCGAAGGCTGAGATTCTTGGTAGATCATTGGAATGACGGCATATGGCATGTGAAGCCAGCTAATTCCAACATGGAACCTCATTTGTGTAAGCTATTTTATTGGGGTGGGGGAGAGTTCATCAAGTCTTCAAGTGTCCAAAAAGAAACATGTTTTTGTTTGAGCCTGATTCTTTCAGCAACCTCCTTTATTGCAACAGACACTACTGTGTCTATAGCAAGTTTAAACCATCATTTCAAAATGAAATAATTTTATAAATTTACTGTTATTGCTTTCACTAGAATAACAGACACCCCTTGACAACCAGTTCACTTATCCAATCCCATCCTATAAATAAAGTCCTGCCAAGTGTGTGCACAAAATATACTACTCCTTAGCATACCTGGTAGGATGGGATGTAACACAGAAGCAAACCAACGACAACGAACAAAAACATTCACAGAGAAGCTTAACTTCAAACAACAGCCTAGGAAACCCTCAGACAACGACTTACTGTCCCCATGGTCAGATACAATTTCCACAAATTATCTTCTACAGAAATATTTTTGGATCACTTCGTTAGCCATTTACTGGTAACAAGCAATATGAAATAAATTATTGTGGGACTATACAGGGTCAGGCTTGAGGGGTGTTTGTGAAAACAAAAACAATGGTGAAGGAAAAGTGACAGCTTTGGTGGGTTTGATGTTGAATTATTGAATGCCTGTAACAAATTATCACCAACAAACCATGGTGTTTAAATAGAGTGGAGATATAGATGTTATATAGCAGATTGCAATATATACAATATATTACATATCACTGCTGCCTTTGGCTGTCATTCAGTATATCCATGCTGAATGACTCCGCCCATTCTCACCCACACTCTCTACATTCCCACCGAGGCACCTACATTTCCTGATGACAGGCCTCACCAAAGCCCACTACCATGAAGCGATACCTATGCTGTCTCTGGAGACCACATAGTCAAGAAGTGTCCCGACGATCTTGGGTTCTTGGGTATAAACTCTCCAAACACAGAACTCTATCTTGTTTATTTATTTATTTATTAAGAATTGTTTTATAGGGGCCGGAGGGATAGCCCAGCGGTGGGCGTTGCTTTGCACGCGGGGCTGGCTGCCGCCGGCCTGGGTCGATCCTGGCATCCATATGGTCCCGAGCACCGCCAGGAGTAACTCCTGAGTGCAGAGCCAGGAGAAACCCTGAGCTCGGATGTGACCCAAAAAGCAAAAAAAAAAAAAAAGAATTGTTTTATATTAATTTTATTACTTTTTTGGATCATACCTGGCAAATGCTCAGGGCTTACTCCTGGCTCTTTGTTCAGGAATTACTCCTGGCGGTGCTTGGGGACCATAGGGGATGCCGGGATCCAACCCAGGTCGGACATATGCAAGGCAATCGCCTACCAGCTGTGCTAATGCTCTGGCCCCCTTGAACTCTATCTTGTTTAGCTTTAACCTTTCAGGGGCTTCAGGAAATAACATTCAAACATCTTTGCTAAAAAATATGTTTAATAAAGAATAAATGGGCCCCCGGGAAGCGGCGCAGTCTAGGGTCTGCCTTCCTTTTTGCGGGGTCCTCGAGTTCGGTCCAGCTCCACCTCTCAGGAGACCCTCCAGTAAATCTCACATAAACCCCACGCCACAGTGTGACCCAGCACCTCGTGGCAAACTATGCAAGCAGCACAACCAACAACACAGGAAAGTGTAGGAGACCGATTTTTCCAAAAATAGTTTTTAAATCGGAAAAAAAAAAACAAATCAATGGACTGGTAAGCTGACTGTAAATACTGAGTTTTTTCTTTTCATAATTAAAACCAATTTATTAGCTCTCACTTATAATTTCAAAAACAATTTTTTCTCAAAATGGCAATACACTGTTTATCTCGTGATTTCATCCTTTCGCAAAAATTGTATACCTCTCGCTTGCCAACCCTCACTTCCATTGACACACGCTGCCTCCTAATACTCTTTCTTTTCATCTCCCCAGCATTCCTTTAAGATCACTGTATCACACTGTCACTGTCTTCCCGTTCATCGTTGATTTGCTCGAGCGGGCACCAGTAACATCTCCATATGACCTGTCTCATGCAAGTAGAGCCCAAGGGCACCTGCTTGCTCCAGGAACATAAAGAGCCTCAAACCATTCCATCAGGTCATGGGAATGAGGTCTATAATTGTTACTGGTATTTGGCATATCAAATACGACACGGGTAGCTTGCCAGGCTCTGCCGTGTGGGTAGTATACTCGCACTTTTAAGATACTTTAAGATATGTAAGCTAAGATCGTTTCTCTAAAAAAGTAATCCAATGATATATATATATATATATATATATATATATATATATATATGCAGTAAAAAAGAGTCATATCTACTACAAAAATAAAAAGGTCAAAGAAGTCATGTTAAAAATTCAGAAACTCTGGGACGGGGGAGATAGTACACCAGGTAAGGCTATGTCAACACAGGCGAGATTCCCAGCACCAGAGCCTCCTGAGCACCAACAGAAGGACTCCTAAGCAAAGAGTCCTAAGCACTGTTTGGTGTGACCCAAAGTCCAAAAAGGAAAAAATATATATAACAATCCATGAAAATACATGTAGCAGGGCTGGATAGTACAGCAGGTAGGGTATTTGCCTTGCATACGGCTGACGAGTGTAATCCTCAGCAATCAGTATGGTTCCCTGAATTTATAGCCAAGGTTAAGTCCTGAAGTATGGCTTTGGCCAAAAAACCTCACATATATATGTATGTATGTATGTATGTATGTATGTATGTATGTATGTATATGTATTACTGTATCACTTTCTTCCCTGTTCATCGTCGATTTGTTCGAGTGGGCACCAGTAACATCTCCATATGTCCTGCCTCGTACTAAGTAGAGCCCAAGGGCACCTGCTTGCTCCAGGAACATAAAGAGCCTCAAACCATTCCATCAGGTCATGGAATGAGGTCTATAATTGTTACTGGCATTTTTCATATCAAATACGACTTGGGTAGCTTGCCAGGCTCTGCCGTCATGGGTAGCATACTGCGCTTTTAAGATACTTTAAGATACGTAAGCTAAGATCGCTTCTCTAAAAAGTAATCCAATGATATATATGCAGTAAAAAGAGTCATATCTACTACAAAATAAAAAAGGTCAAAGAAGTCATGTTAAAAATTCAGAAACTCTGGGACGGGGAGATGGTACACGGGTAAGGCTGTGTCAACACGGGCGAGATTCCCAGCACCAGAGCCTCCTGAGCACCAACAGAAGGACTCCTAAGCAAAGAGTCCTAAGCACTGTTCGGTGACCCAAAAGTCCAAAAAGGAAAAAATATATATAACAATCCATGAAAATACATGTAGCAGGGGCTGGATAGTACAGCAGGTAGGGTATTTGCCTTGCATACGGCTGACACAGTGTAATCCTCAGCAATCAGTATGGTTCCCTGAATTTATAGCCAAGGTTAAGTCCTGAAGTATGGCTTTTGGCCAAAAAACCTCACATATATGTATGTATGTATGTATGTATGTATGTATGTAAGGTGCATGTATGTATGTATATGTATTACTGTATCACTGTCTTCCTGTTCATCGTCGATTTGCTCGAGTGGGCACCAGTAACATCTCCATATGTCCTGCCTCGTGCTAGTAGAGCCCAAGGGCACCTGCTTGCTCCAGGAACATAAAGAGCCTCAAACCATTCCATCAGGTCATGGGAATGAGGTCTATAATTGTTACTGGCATTTGGCATATCAAATACGACATGGGTAGCTTGCCAGGCTCTGCCGTGCGGTAGCATACTCACGACTTTTAAGATACTTTAAGATACGTAAGCTAAGATCGTTTCTCTAAAAGTAATCCAATGATATATATGCAGTAAAAAGAGTCATATCTACTACAAAATAAAAAGGTCAAAGAAGTCATGTTAAAAATTCAGAAACTCTGGGACGGGGAGATGGTACACCGGGTAAGGCTGTGTCAACACGGGCGAGATTCCCAGCACCAGAGCCTCCTGAGCGACCAACAGAAGGACTCCTAAGCAAAGAGTCCTAAGCACTGTTCGGTGTGACCCAAAGTCCAAAAGGAAAAATATATATAACAATCCATGAAAATACATGTAGCAGGGCTGGATAGTACAGCAGGTAGGGTATTTGCCTTGCATACGGCGCTGACACAGTGTAATCCTCAGCAATCAGTATGGTTCCCTGAATTTATAGCCAAGGTTAAGTCCTGGAAGTATGGCTTTGGCCAAAAACCTCACATATATGATGTATGTATGTATGTATGTATGTATGTATGTATGTAGTGTATATGTATTACTGTATCACTGTCTTCCTGTTCATCGTCGATTTGCTCGAGTGGGCACCAGTAACATCTCCATATGTCCTGCCTCGTGCTAGTAGAGCCCAAGGGCACCTGCTTGCTCCAGGAACATAAAGAGCCTCAAACCATTCCATCAGGTCATGGGAATGAGGTCTATAATTGTTACTGGCATTTGGCATATCAAATACGACATGGGTAGCTTGCCAGGCTCTGCGCGGTAGCATACTCGCATTTTTAAGATACTTTAAGATAATGGCTAAGATCGTTTCTCTAAAAGTAATCCAATGATATATATGCAGTAAAAAGAGTCATATCTACTACAAAATAAAAAGGTCAAAGAAGTCATGTTAAAAATTCAGAAACTCTGGGACGGGGAGATGGTACACCGGGTAAGGCTGTGTCAACACGGCGAGATTCCCAGCACCAGAGCCTCCCTGAGCACCAACAGAAGGACTCCTAAGCAAAGAGTCCTAAGCACTGTTCGGTGTGACCCAAAGTCCAAAAAGGAAAAAAATATATATAACAATCCATGAAAATACATGTAGCAGGGCTGGATAGTACAGCAGGTAGGGTATTTGCCTTGCATACGGCTGACACAGTGTAATCCTCAGCAATCAGTATGGTTCCCTGAATTTATAGCCAAGGTTAAGTCCTGAAGTATGGCTTTGGCCAAAAAACCTCACATATATATGTATGTATGTATGTATGTATGTATGTGTATGTATGTATGTATATGTATTACTGTATCACTGTCTTCCTGTTCATCGTCGATTTGCTCGAGTGGGCACCAGTAACATCTCCATATGTCCTGCCTCGTGCTAGTAGAGCCCAAGGGCATCTGCTTGCTCCAGGAACATAAAGAGCCTCAAACCATTCCATCAGGTCATGGAAATGAGGTCTATAATTGTTACTGGTATTTGGCATGTCAAATACAACACAGGTAGCTTGCCAGGCTCTGCTGTGCGGGTGGGATACTCCTGTAGTCACCTCTGATCTCCAGCATATGTACACATATGTATATATGCATGCATATATGTGTATATGTATATACATATATGTATGTGCACACACGTGTATATGTATGCGTGTATGTATATGCATACATATACTATATGTATGTGTATAGTATATGATGTATATGTATATGTATATGTATATACATGCATACATATACATGCATACATACACGTGCATGCATATGCATATGGACATATATGTAATATACATACATAAATACACACACAGCAATATTGCCTTTACTATAATTTACTATACTGATTGCTTATTTTCTCATTAAAGTGTAAGTACCTGCAGTGAGCATACCCTGAATTTATAGTAATTTATAGTGAGGTACACAAGATAGAGTCTCAGGCATCAAAAACTCATGGACAGAGAACCCAGCTACCTAAGCACTACCTAAAAGCAGCTCATCAGTGAATACTTGGTATAAAACAAAGTAGAAAAAGCAGAAGCAGGTGGCTAGAGATGAGAGAGAAAAACAAGGTGTTTTGGAGGGACCTCCCTGATCGCCCCCACCCCAAGAGCAGTCCCATTTCCACACTCCAGTCTCCCTCTACTGTGTTCACTCAGTAACTACTGTGAAGACCTGGCCAAATTCTAGAGCACACTTACATAGTGGAAAGATTTTTTTTTTTGGTTTTTTGGGTCACACCTGGCTATGTTCAGGGGGTTACTCCTGGCTCTGCACTCAGGAATTACTCCTGGCAGTGCTCAGGGGACCATATAGGATGCCAGGGATCGAACCCAGGTTGGCTGCGTGCAAGGCAAACGCCCTACCGACTGGACAATCGCTCGGTCCCAGAGGTAAGATCATTTAAGAGTCTACACTGAAGAAAAGGAACAATCAGGCATATATGTTATTCTGGGGCTATCACTTCACTTGTATCACTTGTCTTCCCACTGTTCATCCATTTGCTCGAGAGGGCATCAGTAACATCTCCATATGTCCTGTCACGAGCTAGTGTAGCCCAAGGGCATCTGCTCTCTCCAGGAACACAAAGAGCCTCAAACCATTCCTTCAGGTCATGGGAATGAGGTCTATAATTGTTACTGGTTTTTTGGCATATCAAATATGACACGGGTAGATTGCTAGGCTCTGCCGTGTGGGTGGTATACTCTCAGTAGTAGGTTCTCATCTCGTGCATTTACTGATGAACTGAGAGGGATCGGCTTTTCTCTTGGGTGGAGCTCTGATGAGAGGAGAGTCGGATGTGAAAAATGGCGGCCCTTGTGGTGTGGGGTTCCTCTGGCTTCTTGCAAGGCTCTACTGGGCCAGGGCTAGAACCCATCTTCCCTCCCAGATGCCTCATGATCAGCTGAGCACAGGGAGAGCCAGTAGCAGCTCTGCCCATGTGTCTGGGGCTATAGGGGGGAGTATTTTCCAATTAGCTAAGTGTACAATCAAGGGTGTAAATCAGAGATAGAAAGGCATTTTAGAAATGCTAAGAATTCTGTTTCTGTTAACAGAACTCAAGACACAAACCCAAGGTGTGCTTTCTTAGTCCCCTGTATGATTTTTAATCATACAAAGTCAGACCAACTTCACAGCTTGCTTTGAGCACAGAATCCTTCTTATCCACATCGCCAATCTAGGCCTTTGTCATCTGTATCTGAACAGTGACATTAGTCTTCTAGACTATTTCTCCCAGTCATCGGTCTCCCTAACGCATCTTCTGAGAGGCTAATGAGTTTGGTGGATCCTGGAACAGAGTGAGTGAAACAGCAATAAATTGTGATCTTATCCTGGATTTTAATCCAACAGATCTGAAACCAGTTTAAAACAGTAAGGCTCTAAATTGACTATGAATATGGTGAGTGTAAAGAAGATACAAAAGAAAAACAGCCCAGGGTAAAATATGGTTACCTGAATCCAGGTTCTTAAGAGGCTTAAAAGCCTTCTGATTAGCAAAGTATTTCCACGAAACTTAAAGAAAATTGGCGCTAGGGATTTTTTGTTTGTTTGTTTAATCTCCCACAATAATATATTTTTAAAAGTCTGCCCAAAAGGCGTATTGTATTTGTTTAGGGCTGGGACAATCTACAGCAGTTTTACTTGCGCTTCTTCTAAGCAATGACTCATGTTGTTTTAGCTGCTGTTGACTCATTGCCCCACAAAGGATGACACAGCTTTGAACAGGCAGAACATGGCCTGCTTGTTTCCAATTACATGCTTCCAGCAACCAGCAGAGGGGGAGTGTTGTAGAGTGGATGGAGCTGCTGCAATTAAGCACAATACAGCTTTCACAAAAACAGCTGCCAAGTGGGCCCTGTGACCACTGAACTTTCTAAGCGAGGAGGGAGCAAAGTGAAGTGTGGCGTGTTAGACATCACAGGGCTGGGTGTCCCCTTTCCAAAGAGAATCTCCTGAAGACGACAGTCAGCTCTTTCCCCTTGGTTTACTCTATTGAGCTCAGCAAATGTTTTTTCTTTAAGATGCCAATAAAACTCACAGCAAGTGTGGTTTTGTGACTCACCAATTTATTCTTAATGAGATAACGTGCATGGCTCTTTTGAATAGCATTTGAAAGGAAACTAAGGAAATACCATTCTCATAGCGGTAGCCACCTTTTCTGTATTCTACACTCTTCATGTTTCCTAGATAAGGGTCCAGTTTTTCCCTTCTCCATGTTTCCCTTTCATTTAGCTGCTGTTTCCAGAGCAGACAGCGTTATGGGTTTGCAGAGGTAACCAGGGATCAGTCCAAGGAACTCAGTACCTGACTGAACCAGCTGCTTTTCCCTGGAGGCCTTGTGGGACACTTTTCCATACCTTGTTTCCCAGTTGTTCCGCAGTTTTTACTCTTGACTGGTCTTTCAGGATGCTTAGTTCCTGTTTAGTGACACTCTTTTACGCCCCTGGCTGGCCAAGAATGCTGGGAAGAATCTCCTAGCAGAGAATTCCAGACCAGACTGTTTATAATTAACTAAAAATGACTGTCCAATCTCCGTAGTTCTGGTGTCTGAAATACTAAAATTTATCAAGAGGAATACCTTCAAAGCAGTAAGTAAACACAAGCGCCCAGAGTTTAGAGCCCATTCTGATTCTGACCTGGTCAGAAATCTCTCGGCCAGACTAGGAGGGCCCTGCATTAGTTTTCTGAACGGAAATCCTTTACACCCAAGTCTGGCCGGCTTTGTGCAAGGTCACTTGTAGATAAGGGGCCAGGGCTCCGATTCAAAGCAGAGAAGGGATGGTGTTCAGGTACAGAGAACACTGCAAACCACTTTTAATCTTATCCTAAAATTCTGGGTAAGATAAAACATAGAACTATCTTCATAAAGAAAGAACCAGGACAAGGTCCACCCCTCAGTTAAGCCCAAATGAAAGACAGACAAAAAATTCACTTACTGAGAAAGAAACGCGAAAGGCCCACTCTGGTGAAGCACTGACTTTGAACTTGCTACTAACGAGTCTACTTGGGGGCTAGAAAGCTGCTACAGCGGATAGGGCATTTTCCCTGTGTGTGGCTAACAGGACTCAATTCCTGGGACCCCTATGGTCCCCCTGAGCCCTCCAGGAATGATCTCAGCCAGGAGTAAGCCCAGAACACCAAAAAGGTGTGGCCCCAAAACAATACTGACAACAAAAAAGAATTCTTCGAAGTCCAGGAATCTTATATTTAAAAAAAAAAAAATTCTACCAGTCATTAAAATTTATTCTTCAAGAGAACAATTAACAAAATGAAAACTGAAACTTTGGTTCAAATTCCAAGCACCACATATGTACCTTGAGCAATGCCTGTGTTGGCAAATAAATAAATAACTGGGGGAGCCCGGCGGAGGAATCTTAAAAAATCCCTGCTTGGGCCAGAGTGATAGCCCAGCGGGTAGGGCGTTTGCCTTGCACACGGCCGACCTGTGTTGGGTTCGATCCCTGGCATCCCATATGGTCCCCTGAGCACCGCCAGGAGTGATTCCTGAGTGCAGAGCCAGGAGTAATCCCTGAGCATTGCCGGGTGTGACCCCAAAAAGCAAAAAAAAAAAAAAAAAAAACCCTGCTTGTTCCTGATTACTTGGCTCAAACTGAATGACTTCTACAGTGTTTGTCTATTTTCAATCTGTTGCCCACCAAAGAGTGGGTGTGGCTGGAGCCTAATCAGGTTGGATGTGCATAAGACCCTGGCATCAATCCCAGGTAACCCAGATGGTCGCCCTCACACCACCTGAGCACTTTCAGGAGTATTCCTGGGTGCAGAACCAGGAGGAACAAGCTCTGAGCACTGCCAGTCACCCTACAATATTTCTTTTGTATGAAGGTGGAGAGAGAGCTCAAGCAGTGGCACATGTGCCTTGTATATCGAAGGCCTTAGATCCAACCCCTGAACCAAATTCACTACCGAATTCCACTAGATCACTGAGTGACCTCGTCACACCTTAACGCCATTGGGTGTTGACCCTGTAGACCCCCAAAAAATGACATCCAGGGAAGGAATGCAGTTTGTCCTGGATGCCTTTTAAAGGCTTGTCCGGATGGACATTTAAAGGTTTAAAACAGGGTCAGACGCAGAGCTCAATGGGCTGAGGGCAAAAATGCATGTTTTACACATAGGAAGTCCAGGTTTTTTTTTTTTTTTTTTTGCTTTTTGGGTCACAATTAGCAATGCTCAGGGGTTACTCGTGGCTCCGCACTCTGGATTTATTCCTGGCAGTGCTCGGGGACCATATGGGATGCGCCTGGGTCGCTGCTTGCAAGGCAAATGCCCTCCCCGCTATGCTATCACCGGTCCCCGAAGTCCAGGTTTGGTCTGAGCACTGTACAATCACCCAAACACATAGCTAAGAACAGACCCCTAAGAATAACTGGGCGAGGCCCAAAAACTCTCTTCTGGGCATGCCCCCAATAAATAGATATGTAAATAGCATTTTCTATTAGTGCACATCCCTTCTAGTGATGACAACATTACTCAAATTATTAATTCAAACTTATTTCACTGACTACAAAGACTTGGATCATAAAGACAATCTTGGTTAGGGCCAGAGCAATAGCACAGGAGGTAGGGTGTTTGCCTTGCACACAGCCGACCGGGTTCGATCCCGGCATCCCATATGGTCCCCCGAGCACCGCCAGGAGTAATTCCTGAGCGAAGATCCAGGAGTAACCCCTGAGCATCTCTGGGTGTGACCCAAAAAAGCAAAAAAAAAAAAATACTATACTATACTGGTTAGGTATAACATCTCTGTGAAAGTTACTATAGCTGGATGCTAAGGAGCATCTAATAATACTGTGTATATACAACAGACTTAGAAACAAATAGTCAATCCAACAGATTTACGTTCTGTTATAGACTTAGATGACTGCTTTAAAAAGCTCCAGTTGGAAAAACTGGGTGGGAATCCTTAGCTTGCACTGTGACGTCGGCCACTGCTCTAAGTCTGGGTTTCTTCCTGTCATTGGTCTGTTACAAAGATTAAACGGGATCATGCAAGTCAGGCACGGAAATATGTCAATAAAAGTAGCCTGTAAAAACATTGACATCACAGGCCAGAGTACCCAATGGCTGTTACAGTGGCCAACTGTTTGGTGAAAAGCTGTCCAGGTTACCATTGTCAAGAAAATCTTGAGCTGGGCCAGAGAACAGGTCGGAGATTTCCTTGCCTGTGGTCACCTGAATTTGATTCCTAGCACTGCATCCGGCTCCCTGAACACTACTTGAGGTAATCCCTGAGCACAGAACCAGAAGTAAGCAGCTCAGCACTGCTAGATGGAGTCAAAACAAAACAAAAAAATTTTTTTTTAATTTCCTTAAATATAAAAGAAGCTTAATCCTGTGCTGAAGAGATTTTCAACAGTCTTGGTTCCTGGATGCCCAGAGTGACACCCACCCCCCCAAGACAAAATCAGGAACAGGGGAGCAGGTCCCCTCATTCCATACCACAAGCTCTGAAAGAAAGTCAATCCTCACTTCTTTAACTATATTTGCACTCTGTTGTTTTGCTTTTCATCTGCCGCTTAGAATATGGATTTAGCAACACTGACATGTTAACTTTGGCTGCTGTATAAATTTTTAAGTAGGGAGAAATGGGAAGAGATCAAATATCCTATTAGTCACATGTCATTTTGTGTGATCAACTCTTCCCTACATAGCTGTTATATTTCTCTCCAGATATGCAAATATACAAATGGATTGAACTGATACACCTATGTCTAAGGAAAAGTGTGCTGGAGACTATTTTCTAAACAGATTTCTCATAAATGAATACAGCAACTGCACATAGATCATTTTCCCAATTTATATGATGAAAATAAATTTTGTGGTGGGCCATAAAATCAACCAGAGAGATCCTCAAGAGTAAGCAACACCACGACTTAGAATGAAATGTATACATAAATCTCCTGCTTGGCTCTTTTTTAAGTCCCACATACTAGTCTGTTTTGCTTTCCTGCGTCTCCTTCCTGTCCTTTGTGTCGTGTGTTTATGTACGGCAGTCATCTGTTCATCTAAGGGATCAGAAGTGGAATGCAGAGGTTTAATTAGTTTTTGAGAGTAACATGAGACAAAACAGCTGGTTCGCTAAGTGATACTCAGTAGACTGTCTCCCACTCTGGAAGTGACTTAGTGTTTCATGCCTGTTATGTGAATAGTTTTATCTAGAATATTCATTTATGGATACGTGACAACATCTTTGCTACTCAAAGAAACCTCAGATATTGAAGAAAATACACATACAATAAATTAATCTACTACTTTCTTTAGTTTCCACTTAAAAAAATAAAAGCAACTTGAAGATTTGGGGTACAATTTAAAGATTTTTTTTATATTCATTCTGTAATGACCATAAAAGATATGGAATCATGGATCTTTCTATGATAAATCATACAGAGTTTACTAACTCATTTTACCAGAACACAGCAAGAAACTAAAAGGAAATAACAAGAAAACCCTCTAAAGGGTCAGAGCGATAGAACACAGGTAAGATGTTTGCCTTGCACTCTGTGGACCTGGGTTCAATCCCTGGCATCCCATATGATCCCTGGAGCACAGCCAGGAATAATTCCTGAAAGTAAGCCATGACCCAAAAGGGAAAAAAAAACCGCTCTCAAACTGAATTGATTATTATCAAACATATGTTATACATTTCAATCCTTTGAACATCTTTACACATTTCAAAGAAAATTGATGAGCTAATCAAACATTAGAAATAAAAAATATTAAAAAGAACAGAGGGACTGTTAAAGGGTGTCAGGGATGCCTGAAATTAAGTTGAAATAAGCAACAATAATATTTAAGCAACGTAAGACATAAAACAATACCTGACAGGCTGTTAACTATTAAAGCAAATGCGCACACACTTTAATAGATACCTTAGTAGACAACTACAGCGTGGTAAGTCATAATCTTTATTTCATTTCCAGGTTGGAGGCCACACCTGAAGTGCTTCCGTGCCTACCCCGGATTCTATGCTCAGGATTCACTGCGGAAGTCCTCAGGGACCAGGCTGGGGAATCAGAGCCGGCTCCACTGGGGCAGGCCAGTGCCTTCACATTGGGGGCATCTCTCCACCCTCGTGGTCTTCATGATGAGCCAAAAACAAAGTTCATTTCTTCCCCTTTTACAAGCACACTTGACTCTATATTTTCATGCAAAGAGTTTAAGAATAACTAAAGTCTACTGTTTATTTTTAGTTATTTGTTTGTTTATTCTTTTTGGGTCACACCCAGCAATGCTCAGAAGTTACTCCTGGCTCTGCACTCAGGAATTACTCCTGGGGTGGACCATATGGGATGCCAGGGATCCTAAGGGCTCAGCCGTGTGCAAGGCAAACGCCCTCCCGCTGTGCTGTGGCTCCGGCCCCCAAAGCCTACTGTTTAAATGCATAAACTTCAAAATTTGTCTTGTGAGCAGCTTATCTTATCCTCTTTTCTTTGAGACACAGAATTCTACTTTTTAATCTCTGCTAGAACCTGTATCTAGCTAGAGACCACAAACTAAGAAAAGAGAATGGGAATTATTTCAGAAATAAAGTACTTTGTTTTAAAATGAAATGATCACACGCACATTTAAATGGCCACTGTAGTTTTGGAATATCCACAAATGTTCAAGTAACATTTAGGAACACTGATAGGGTAAAAATAGTTTCCATCACAAGCAAACATAGTTCTAAGAAAAAGGAACAACAAGCAGAGTGGGATTAACAACTACCTCTCAAACATAGCACTTAATTTAACAAGACTCTGGTTATTTCCTCTTAAGCCTATATTAAAATTTTGCTTACAAAAAATTATGTGTGAAAATAGAAATTTCATAAACTCAGGTAAGATTTAATAATTTTATTGCATTTTAGGACAACATGTGAAAAGGATAGTGAATAACTATTGAGGTCTATGTAAGTGTGACTGACCTTTCGAAGGCCAAAAATGTAACAACAACAGAAAAGATTCCACCTGTGGATTTATAGCATGGAAAATACATCAATGTGAAAATAGGAAAAGCAGAAAATCACAGTCAGAACACCTTGGCTACAAATTTTTCCTTTACTCTGTAGAGCCAAGTTTGAGGTGAACAATGTATGTGCCTAGTTTCAAAGCATCGCCCTGAAGGCATTTATTACAAAGGGAAATGGCAGCTTTATAGACAGTAATTTAAGCAGGTAAAGGCATTAATGTCAGCCTTAGGGAGAACCTCATGACCCAAAACCTGGTACATGACCTTCTTCTGCAGAGACTTCACCAAAACTGCATAGCTTCAATTTAATCCTAGGAAGACATCAGACCACTCCAAACCAAGACACCTCCTACCAAACAGCCAACTAGTACTCCACAAGTGTCAAATCATCAAAAGAGAATTCTCCACTATCACAGATTATATACAGGAAGGAAGAAGTCATGACTAAGTTCAATGACATCTTAGATGTCAATTCTACAGAAGAAAAGCTTTAACTCTAATGGAAACCTTGCAAACTCCAGAAACTCCAGTTTCCTTAACAGTTTGTTACAACAGTTTTCACAATGGAACAAGTTATTTAAAAAAAAATAGTTAACATTAGAGGAAGCCGTAAAGATTACCCAGAACATTCAGAACAACTCTTACAAAGTGTATCCAAGCCTTAAACATACCTTCATTAATAAGAAAGTGATTCCACATACCCTAACTCCCTGACTATTTGTGCATATGTTGAAAGTTCAAGATCAGGGCCGAGCGATAGTCCAGTGGGTAGGGCGTTTGCCTTGCACTCAGCCGACCCAGGTTCGATCCCGGCATCCCATATGGTCCCCCGAGCACTGCCAGGAGTGAGGGCCGGGGGCCCCTGAGCATCGCCGGGTGTGACCCAAAAAAGCAAAAAGAAACAAGTTCAAGATTAGTGAGAAGCAAGCAATTGAAAAATGAGCAGGCAACGATAACCCAGCGGGTAGGGCGTTTGCCTTGTATGCGACCAGCCCATGAGCATAACCCCTGAGCATTGCCCGGTGTGACCCCCCAAAAAAGAAAAACGAGCAAGCAAAAGCCAAATGTTTAGTCCAATGACAGGATCATAGAAACAAGCCAAATGCCTTAAACAACACTACATAAGGGGTACACATACCCTAAGACCCACTGTGACAAGACTCTACAGAAACTAGAGTCACTGTAACTTCCAAAGCAACATAATGACCTATAACTATCTTGATCATGTTCACTATTAATAATATCACTATTACCATTTCTAAATTTGTATGTTCTAGAATCTAGAGCCCCGTCCACATAACCATAAGCTCACAGCAACCTGCATAACTGCCTAACTAAGGGTTGGAACTTTGAAATCAAGGTCCTTTTCATTCATTTCAATCCAGATATGTAGCAATAAAGTCACTAAAATTTCCTACATTTAGTCTTTTACAGAAAGTAATCTATTTACTTCTAATCATCATTAATTTAGTTTAATTTTGGAAACAATATTCCTTTTTAAAGGATTTTTAGCATTGTTGTGGAATTAGAATTCCTAAGATAACCTTGGTATGCGTCTAGATTTGTTGGGGAGGAAGAGTTGATCCTTTTCCTTTTCTATTTCTGTCCCCTGTAAGGAAGTTTATGGTATAAGATAAACATCAGAAAGATTTTTTACACTATATTATAAAAGATGTAATTTTACACTGTATTTTCATGGAAAAAATATCTTTTACCTTATTTATATGAAATAGAAAATATTTGTGGAAAAATCGTCTTTTATCTTATTTATATGAAACTTAGAAAATACTTGAAAAACAAGACATTCAGTGTTATCCTCACAACCTTATATTTTCCAGGTGAAATATTTGGCCTATCTACAAATTGCCTATCTAAAAATTACCTTAGTATGGAATTCTGAATCAAAGAATTCTGATTACCTTCTTACAACTATCTAATTACAACTCCAAGAAAGGATTATAAGAACAGAGCAGAGGATTTATAACGCTTCCTTCTTTTTTGAACCTTCACAACAGAATGCAAACACAGAATGTTTGTGAAATCAGAAATTACTTTCCTCCTCCCAACAAATCGCCATCACTCCAGCATGAATTAGCTTTGAGGGCAAGTTCCCGAAAGGTTTCACTCCCTTTACATGAACTGTGATTAGAAGTGAGCACAGTAACAATAACCTAGTACACAGGTTAGTAACAACAGCTAGCCTTGCTGTGAGCTTCTTAGGTGTGGGACATCGCCTGGGGCCACTTGCAGTGAGACTGGAACACACAGGCGCCACTCCCGGTCTGAGTCTGACCCCGCCCTAAGTGCCTGCACTCACACTGTGGACTGGGAGCTTGAATGAAGTGAGCCTGAAACTCAGCTTTGGCGTGAAGAGTTCGGGGAGAAGCAGGTTGTGTGCAGCCTGTCCTCAGCCTCAGCAGCGGAGCAGACACCTCAGGAAGGGCGCGTGTGCAAGATGCTTTGGTTTGTTTTTTCATGGAAAGTTGGAAGGTCAACTTTATATCTGAAGCCAATGGATTAGAATTTAGGAGTCAATTCTAAGAGTTTCTTTCAACCCCTAAGTGTCCGGGAACCCAAGAGTCAGTACAGGCGGACTGAGCTGCTTGCCTTGTGCTTGGCCAACCTCATTCCACAGCCAGCACCAAACTCAGCTCTCCAGCACTGAGGAATTATCTTCTAGCACTGAGCCAGGAGTAAGCCCACACAGACAGGTGTGGCCACAAAACAACTAAACACAGGCACAGGAGCACACAAGCACACACACACACACACACACACACACACACACACTCTTACATTTTTTCACAAAAAAGCAAGCAAAAACCTTATGGACCTAAAGAGCAAAGAGCTACATTCTCAAGGCGGAGACTTGATTCATCACGTTTTTTTAGGTTTTGGGGTCACACCTGGTGATGCTTAAGGTAAAGATTACCCAGATTCCTGGCTCTGTGCTCAGGAATCACTCCCTGGCAAACTCACGGAACCATATGGGATGCTGGGGATTCAACCTGGGTCGGCCACATGCAAGGCAAAAGCCCTACCCGCTGTGCTATCGCTTCTGCCCTCATCACTGATTTTCATGTCTTAAGTGCCTAATGGCTGATGGCACATCCTATGTAGGGTTGCAAATAGGTACAAATTGGCTGACTTCGACTATTAAGTATCCTGCCACTTTTATCTTGAGAAAAACAGAACTAGGTTAAAAAAAAAAAACTTAGAAAATAAAGTCGGACAGATGCTTGACAAGGATGGAGGTGGTTTGCTTAGAATCATATCTATTAGAATCATATCTGTGCCACCAAGAGATCAAGACTGATGATGAAAGTCAGATATACAACAGCACACGCCTCCTGGAACCATACAGCCACTACTCCGCACATACCCTAAGCATACGCCAGCCATCGGAAGGAAGGGTGCTCATCTTGAAAGAGAGTGCTTTCTTCATAAGTAGAACAATACCATCTTGCTCCTTGGCTTGAAAGGAGGTATTGATCCTAGTTAGTGAGTCAAAGGTTAATAACTTGGGCCTGATTATTTCTGTTATCTGAGGCATGATTGATGATGTCCTCTGTCTCGAGTAAATACAGGAACCTCTCTTTCTGATTACTGTTACTGGGAACTGAGGGATTGTGCTATTCTCTAGTGATTTAGTGGCAGGGGGCGGAGGTCATTTGTCTCCTACATCAGAGGGGTAAGTGTTAGAAGAGTTCTTGTAGAGAGGGTGCAAGGTGGCGGTCACCAAAAATGCAAACTTGAAGCAACATAAATCTCTTTGGCCACTGCCTGGTGAAATTCTAGCTACGGCACAAAACTCTTGTGCTGATATAGTGTCCTTACACGCGACCACATGCTGAGTTAATGGAGGCATCCCTCCAGCTTGCTTTGGAGGCGGATGTAGTTTCAGAGAGCCGAACTGGCACAGTCTGGCCCCTGCCCGAGACAGCTGCTGGAGTTAGAGACAGGACAGTGCCGGCAGGGACATCTGAAAACGCACAGAGCGGGGCCCTGTTTCTCATCAAATCACAAATCAACTGAAGTTACTTATAATCTGAGTAATTACAGTCCATGCTCTGGAAAGCACCCCAACGACTATGCAAGTCTGCATCTTGAAGTAGTCTTTAAAATAACGTGCATGACTCCTGATGCTGATAGGAAAAAAAGGTTCTTTTCTCATTATCTTTGCGGAGAAAGGGAGATTTTGCTCAACCTGCTCTATTGGGAAGAAACAATATTTTCTTTGTTGGCCAAGCCTAATAAAGATTCCATGCCAATACAGCTTGTTCTCATGGATAGAGTCCAAAAGGATATTCCTTGAAATAAAAGTCATAATCTGTTGGAAGTCTAACAAATCAATTAAATTAGAAACAGAAGCAATCATTATCATATAACTACTAAGATAGAAGAGAGGAAAATGCCAAAAACATAAATGATGAAAAAACATAAAACACGCCACTCAACTTCCCACTTTTGAAGTAAAGCATTCATCCGTAGATGCACGGAAAATCAATAGCCACATTTAAACAAATAACCGGTCCCTCAACGTGTCAGATAGCACACCACCTAACTTATTATGGTACTATTTTTGTGACTTACGGAAACTTGCGGAAAATTCCTGAGTTGGACACTGTGGTTAAGTCAATGGAAGTTTTATTGGCCTTTGACCTTGTGTCAAGTTGATGAACATGAACTGAATAATCAATCCCTGATTCAGTCAGCCTATACTGAAACCACAAAAGTAGTTATAACCCACTTTCCACCCCTCCCAAATAGCATCGTTGCCTTTACAGTATAAAGATGAACAAAAAAGACACCAAAGCACTTCTGGAAAAGTGCCTGTTAAGACTAATGTGAATAACAGCTCCTATCTGTGAGTTTCGCTCCGGGGGCAAGCAATTAAAGAAACGCTGGTCCCTAGCCCAGGGCTGAGGTCCTGCACTGCACTAGTCCATTCTCTCCTGGCATCCCATAGAAAGTCATCAATGACCGTAAGTGGCCAGTCCTGCAGAAACGAGAGGTTCTACGCCTAGTTGTCAAGTTGTATCAGGAACCACCACCCCACGGCCGGCCATCCTGGGCCAGCCGCGGTCCTTTCCGGACGGGACTTGGCGCACTTCCCCTTTCCCTGGGACAACACAAAGGCCAGGGGGGCTCGGTGGACGCGGCCGGTCCACCACGCTCGGACCAGCACTCCGGGGACGGCAGAAAGCGCACTGCAGAAAGTGTGCAGGAGGGGAGAAACCCAGCGCTGCCCGGGGAAGCCCTGCCCGCCGCGGAGCCGCTCTCGTACCTGCTGCCGGGGTGGCCGGGGTGGCCGGGGTGGCCAGAGGTGGCCAGGGGCGCGCGGCGCGGCTCGGAGCCCGACGGCGGGGCGCGGGCGTACGAGTGGTAGGCGGTGAGCACCACGCCGCCGGAGTCCTCCACTTCCATAGTCAGCCGCGCATGTCTCGGCTCGGGAACAAAGGCGGGGGGCCAGCATGGACCGGCGCACCGAGCCGTCACCGCAGCCAAGGCATGGCCAGCCCGGCGCTGGGCGCTCTCGCGCGGCTGTCAGGGCGCTGGCGGGAGCAGGCCCCGCCCCAGGGGCTCATTAGCATAGACCGGCAAACACCGCCCCGGGAAGTCATTAGCATAAACCCACAAACACCCGCCCCCTGAAGCTCATTAGCATAAATCAACAAACTTCCGTCCCCGGAAGCTCATTAGCATAAACCCACAAACACCAGCCCCGGGAGCTCATTAGCATAAACCTGCAAACAACCCGCCCCTGGAGCTCAAACTAAACCCAGCCTCATTAGCATCAAACCACAAACACCCCACCCACTGGAAAGCTCATTAGCATAAATCCACAAACACCCCACCCACTGGAAAGCTCATTAGCATAAATCCACAAACATCTCACCCGGGCTCTCATTAGCATATTTTCATTAGCTCCCCGCCCAGGGACGTCATTAGCATAAATCCACAAACGCCCCGCCCCTCATTAGCATATCCCCGCTAACTCCCCGCCCACGGAGCAGAGGCCCAGGTCGGCGCGCACCGGCCCACCAGTTTGGGAACCCGCGCAGGAAGCTGGGAACTACCGGGGATCTGAGGCTCCAGCTCGCTGCTCCAGTTCGGGTTCCTTTTTGTTTTGCTTTGTTTTTCCTGACAGTGCCTGGCCCCACCTCCACCCCTCCCCTCCTTGTCCAGGGCTGGCTTTGATCCCGGGGCCGACCCTCTCTGCAAAGTTTCCTAGCCCGCAGCAAGGAGTGGGAAGCCTGGCCCGGGGGGCTCCGGCCGGAGGGAGGGAGAGAGGGAGGGCTCGCGTGCGCGACCCTCCCCCGCCTGAGCGCACGCAGCAAGTACACCCCGGTGCAGGCACCGCCGCGGCTCGGCGCGTCTCAGCAGCCCCCGTCCGCTTCCTCCGCTCCCCTGCCAGCCGCAGCCGCCGGTCACCGCGCTCCGACGTCCCTCTCCCCTCCAGCGCTGATCGGACGTGCAGATACCGAGTCTGAGCGCTCGGTTTGGTTACTGCGGGCGGAATGCATGCTATTTCCCTGGGTTTAATTGGGCAGATGGTGCAGGTAAAGGGGAGAGCAGGAAACGCTGGGAGTTTAGCCCATTGGAAAGAGAAGCAAGAACGCCAAGAGGAAACACTCCGGAAGAGAGCGCAGAGGGAGAGGCGCGCCCTGGTTCTTGCCAGGTTCTTGCAGTTTAGGTCTCCAAATCCCATTCTGCATCTGCAAAACGGGGGTCTGCAAATCTGTGAAACGACTCAAGAGATTAAAATTGCCAAGTGCATGCGAGGATCTCAAGAAACGGTTGTCTGGGCTACTTTCTTCACATTTATCAAAGAAGGAGCCCGTTGGCCAGGAGAGATTGTCCAGAGGATCAGGCTTAGGCACTTGCCTTGTAGATGACAGCAGGTTTGAATCCAGCCCTGCCCTTAGCCCAGCCAGGGGCTGTTTGAGAGGGAGCCAGGAACAGCCCTGGAGCACTGAAGGGTGTGTCACCTAAGCCAAAATAAATAAGTATTTTTAAGGGACCTTTGTTTTCACAGAGGATGGGAGAGCAAAATACAAACAAACAAAAGTTTGATCTCACTTTGTTGATGAGGATCCACTAAACCTCGGCTCCATGAACCTGCCCTAGGATCACGGTTCATGTAGAATCAGTAGACCAGAGTGACCTGGGGAATCTTGGCTCTCTGAATCAACCTCTCAAGTATTTTTCCTTTGATAAAATGTTTGCTGATATTCAAATACTTTGCTCCTTGTAATATAATTACATAAGTTTTAAAAATAGTTAACAAGTAGTTCACTATCACTATCTTCCCGTTAATCATCTATTGGCTAGAGCGGGCACCAGTAATATCTCCATATGTCCCGTCTCATGCTAGTAGAACCAAAAGGCATCCGCCTGCTCCAGGAACATAAAGAGCCTCAAACAATTATATTAGGTCACGGGAATGACCTAATATAAATGTTACTGGTATTTGGCATATCAAATACTACGAGCAGCTTGCCAGGCTTGCTGTGCGGGTGGCATACTCTTGCAGTCACCTCTAAATAAAGCATTTATAGATAAACCGTGCGGTGGCGCAAGCCGGGCTGTGATACTACTATAACAAGTAGTTTCCGTGTGAAATTTTTTATATAATATATTGGATGTTAGGTATCATTAGTCATTTGATAATAATAGTAATAAGTGGAGTTTGTATGTATTTTTCAATGAACAATACCTAGTAGCTCAAGATTACTTACTTCATGACCTAAGACAGACTTTAGGTGCATGCATTGCATGTCGTAGGCCCCAGTTCAATCCCTAGCACCACATGGTTCCCGAACACCACCAGGTGTGGCCTCGAAACCCTGCACCACAGCTGGGTGGCCAAGGATACCTCTCCGGAGACAGGGTGTGAGCAGCACCTCAGACCCCCATATGAACCACAAGCCGGGTGAGTCATGAATCACCAGGAATTATTCATAGGCCTCCTGAGTACCACTTGGAAGACTAAAGAAATTATTGCTTTAGTGGCCAGAGAGGTAATATAGCAGGTAACACTCTTCTTACCTTGTATATAACTGAGCCGGCTTCCATCCCCAGAACCTCATACAGTCCCCTGAATACCTCCAGCAGTGAATCATGAGCGCAAAGCGGGAGTAAACCCAGGGCTTAGTCAAGCATAATACCAACCACGCCACCCCTTCCCAGAAAAAAAGTAAATTAATTGCTTTGGAGATATATACCTCAAGTTATACACACACTCAGACACATATACATACATACATACATACATACATACAGACATACATACATACATACATACATACATACATACATACTTACTAGCTGTTCTTGGAATGCGATTAAAGGTCTGGAGAATACTGCAGCAGCTTAAAGTGCCTGCCTTGCATACACATTCATGGTCAAGAGTTTAAGGCCCTGGTGTTCTCCAGGAGCTGATCTCCATTCTGGCAACTCAGCTGTCTTTGATCCCTGGCACCATGTACAATTTCTGGAACCAAGAGTGTATAAGCATAACAGGAAGCAGAGCATCCTGTAGGACGCATCACAACTGCCTGGTAGATGTGTAAGTACCATAGCTAAGAAGGGCGAGCACCTTTGGTGAGGCCCACAGTCATTGTCCGAGTGTCTCAGCTAAGAATGTGGCCAGAGAGAACACAGGTACAAAGACCACGTTGAAGGAGTGCAAAGCTCAGGGAGCACCACGGCCTACTGCAAGTATCACAGCCTGATGCCCGACCCCTCCCTGGTGAGCAACACAGTTTAACAAACCGTGCCAGCGCCACAGCAAGATGTGTGTACAACCCACAGTCATTGGAACAATACCAACAATAATAAAGGGAAGGGCAGGAGGGGGAATAAAGATAAACAAGTTTAAAATAAGTAAATGCTAATTCATATTTTATTTCTCCTTATAAACAAGTCAGATACACGGGGCAGAGCTGCTACCAGCTCTCTCTGTTGTGCATTGCTGCTTTGAGGCTGCGCGATACAAACTGAAAGCACCCGCACAGCAGAGCCTGGCAAGCTACCCGTGTCGTATTCAATATGCCAAACCAGTAACAATTATAGACCTCATTCCCATGACCTGAACGAATGGCTCTTCATGTTCCTGGGTGAGCAGATGCCTTTGGGCTACACTTAGCTCGTAATAGGGATGAATGGAGATGTTATTGGTGCCCTCGAGCAAATCGATGAACAATGGGAAGACAAGAGATACAAGTAATATAAACACTAGCCACCATTTTCACTGCCCGGACACTGGGAAACTGCCTCACGACCAGATTAACAGAGCAAAACCAGTTCGAGCCCAGGTGGCGGCTCCCAGAAGCGGGAATCACTAGGAATTCGTCAGATGGAGTCAGGGTTTGGCCAGTCCCCTCTCCATTTTGTCGAGCCTGGTGGCCCCGCCCAGGAGCTGCCCTGGGGCTATCAGCCATAACATGAAGCGGCTGGGGAGGCTGGGCTCGGCTCGCCCGGGGCCCAGCTGAATATGGGACCCCCAGGAGGGCAGACGGGGTTTGGGAGTGGACCCGTCACCTCTGGGGGTCCCGGAAGCAGCCGGATGAGGGATGAGACTCGCCCATCATACTAGCCACCATTTTCGCTGTCCGGACGCTGGGAAACTGCCTCACGACCAGATTAACAGAACAAAACCAGTTCGGAGCCCAGGTAGGCGGCTCCCAGAAGCGGGAATCACTGGGAATTCGTCAGATGCAGCTGCAGTAGCCACGGCGGTCCATTAAAATAGTGGAGACAGTGATGTCTTTATATGCACTGCATTCCACGAAGAGCATGAAAGTTTGGCGGGAGGGAGAGATAAATAGGAGAGAAATGACATACAGAACCCACCAAATAGTTGAGGTGTGGGAGGGGAGGGAGGTGGGGACATTGGTGATGGGAGATGGGTTTGGGTGGAGGGATGTGTGTTAGAACACTGTAGAACCAAAACTCTACATGAGCATCTTTCAATTGTATGTCTAAAGTGGTGTAATAATATTTGGGGGAATAATAAAATAAAATAAAATCGAAAAAATAAAATAAAATAAAATTTAGTATAAAAAACAAGTAATATAAGTCATGAGATACATATAAAAAGGTATTATAGAATAAGAATATATGTGAACAAGAGGTGTGCAGAGACTAAATTATAGAGAATGATAGACTGAAGAGTATCAGATCAAGTTGAGTTTGAAGCTGAGTTTTGAATTTACTATTTCAGTTTCCCTCCATTTCAGTTTTCTCATTCAAGAAGAGGTGGATCACCTCAAAGATAATAAAACAAATGAGCATCTTTAAAACACAGTTCTAGTGAGAAATAGATATTACATACTGATTCCTTTCTCTTTATTATACTGCATGTCCTTTACCTTATTCTTTGTAGAAGTGTCCTTTGAGCTCAACCCTCAAAAGTAAATAACATGTGTCCAGGTGTGATGTGATACCTTATTGTTGCGTTGATTTGTATTTCCCTGATGAAAAGTGATGTGGACCCCATGTAAGTCTGAGTTGTCTGAAACACCTCGAAGGGCAGCTGGTGAACCCAGTGGCTGTCCAAACCAAACCTGGGCAACCAAAAACCTTCATACTGCCATGCTCTGGGATGGACTCCACTGCTCTGATTAGCCTTATTTAGAAATTAATCTGTTATAAAACTCAGCTATGTGGGACCTGTGACTGGGACTCAGGTATGCTGGTTTGTGACTCCAGGTCCAGCTGGTTTTGAAATCTCCAAGTTTTCATAGAGTTGAGGATGGGCTATCTCGCCCCTTCACAGAGTTGAGGATGGGTATCTCGCCCCTTCACAGAGTTGAGGGTGGGCTATCTCGCCCATCTCCCTGTACTTCTGGAACTCACAGTAGTCGCACAGAGGCCCCAAAGCTGACACCCTCTTAAAATTTTAGTTCTAGCTGCATCACTATCATTGTCTTCCCATTGTTCATCGATTCGCTCAAGTGGGCACTAGTAACATCTCCATTAGTCCTGTCACAAGTAAGTGCAACCCAAGGGCACCTATTTGCTCCAGGGACAGGAGGAGCCTGAAACCATTCTTCAGATTATGGAACTGAGGTTGATAATAGTTACTAGTCTTTGGCATAAAAAGTAAATAAAACATGGGTAGCTTGCCAGGCTTACCGTGGAGGTGGTATAGTCTCAGTAGAAGGCTCTCAACCCAAGCATTTACTGATGAAACTTAAAGGGGAAGATCAGGTTTTCTCTTGGATGGAGCTCTGAGGAACTATGGAGTCTGGATGTTGAGAATGACTAACTGCAAGATGTGTGGTTTGCTCTGGCTTCTTGCCAGGCTTACTGGTATCAGTCAAAACATGTCTAGAACTGTTTACTATGTATAAATGTGAAAGAACTAGGAAGAACCTCATGCTAAATATAGTATCCTATAAAAATATCGCACAGCCGCAAGCGGCCGCATGCCAAGGAACCTGTGGGTCTGGCGTGGGTGGTCTCTCTCTTCCGGGGCAACTGGCATGGAGGCAGAGGAAAGGGCAGGGCCCAAAACTCCACTCCAAGTACAGCCAGCATGGTCTCTCCCCGCTCATGAGAGCAAACCCTTGGAGCAATGTTGGACTCGGCCAGGGGATGCAGCTCATGACCTGGCCGAGCTGCATCACTCTGTTAAACATTTTGAACATCCTGGAGCAACATCTCAGACTCTATGTACTGATAAACTGAGAGCAGCACAGCAGGTTGGATGGGATATAAGCCAGAAAGCAATCAATCTTAAACACAGAAAACTTAACCTGTCACAGACCTTAGTAATCTCTTATACAAGGGCTTAAAGGCTCCACAGTGAGATAAAACAATGTTCACTAACTTTCTTTTAAGGAAACATTTTTGGATCATCCTTTTAGCAAATTATTCATAGCAACCAATATAAAATCATTTATTGGGCCAGAGCGATAGTCCAGCGGGTAGGGCATTTGCCTTGCACGCAGCCTGCCTGGGTTCAATCCCCAGCATCCCTGAGCACTGCCAGGAGTAATTCCTGAGTGCAGAGTAACCCCTGAGCATCGCTGGGTGTGACCCAAAAAAGCAAAAAAAATTAAAAAAAAAAAAAAAATTTTTAAAATAAAATCAGGGGCTGGAGCGATAGTCCAGCAGGTAGGGTGTTTGCCTTGCATGCGGCCAGCCTCTGCCAGCCTGGGTTCGATCCCCAGCATCCCATATGTTCCCCGAGCACTGCCAGGAGTAATTCCTGAGTGCAGAGCCAGGAGTAACCCCTGAGCATTGCCGGGTGTGACCCAAAAAAGGCAAAAAAAAAAATCAGTTATTGAGGGTCTGTTATGGGGGGCAGACTTAAGGAATGACTGGGAAAATTGGAAATAATGGTGGTAGGAAGGTGGAATGGTGGTGGGATTGGTGTTGGAATGTTGAATGTCTGTCATTGAATTCACGGCTTAAGCAAGTTACAAAATAAAAGAAAATAAAAATGATATGGAGCATTTTTCCTTATACCTATTAGCCATCTGCTTGTCTTCTTTGAGGAAATTTCTGTTCTCCCCATTTTTTGGTGAGGGTTGATTTGTTTTCTTGTTTGATTTTGCAGATGCTTTATATATCTTGGATATTATCCCTTTGTCAGATAAGTGGTAGGCGAATAACTTGTCTTCCCGACTATGGGGTCTTAATTCTACACAGCACAAAGAATAGAAACAGCCAGTGCTGGTGTTGATGTGAGAAAAAGCAGCACTCTTCCTTTGCCGGTGGAAAGGTCAACTGGCTCAACGTTCCTAGAAAACAACATGGATGTTTCTCAAAATAACGAAGAACTGACATTCCAAATGACCCAGCAATTCCACTTCCAGGCATCTACTCCAAAGACCCAAAAGCTCTATTCCAGGAAGACATCTGTGCTCCTAATTTTATTGCAGCACTATTCACAGTAATAAATCTGGTACTACCCCAGTGTCCAAGAAGAGAAATTGGATAAAGAAACTGTGGTACACATACCAGTGGAATATTATTTGTCTAAAAGAAAAGATGAGGGGCTGGAGCGATAGTACAGAGGGGAGGGCGTTTGTCTTGAGAATGATTTAGAGCAGAAGGATGGGGTGGAGAGTGTGCAGGGGTGAGGTGGGAGGGGCACTGAGACCATGGTGAAGGGAAGTGGTCACTCTGGTGGAGGGTGTTATTGCTGGAATGTAATGTCCATGAAGCCTTACCGGTAACAGTATTATAAATATGGTGCCTACAATACTTTAAAAATTATTTTTAAATAGAGTAAATAATGTCATCTTAGGGATTTCAGAGGCATTTCACAATCTTCACTGACATGAGTCAGATTCCACTCACATCATGGAACTTACCTGGGAAAAACTCATGAAACTGGCCCCAAGTGTAAGTGAAAGTACTATGCTGTATGGAGATACTCCAATACATTCAACCTCACCAGAAAAGGAAAGAAAATAGAAAATGAATGCAAAACCTTCACATGGACAGATGAGAGGTTCCATTTATGCCCTTGGCTGCTTATCTGGCAAAATTTCAGTGAGGATAATTTTTTAATACCAGGAAAGCAGTTCAGCTGCCTGAGTTTTTGGAGCCACTGACTGCAGACAGTAAGAGGGTTTGAAGTTACATAGTCACCAGCCCTATCTTGCAGGACATGAAAGTTCAGTTCTTATCTACCTAGGAGAATTTGTTAATTCTATCAAAATTCCACCCTAAGTTCATGACATTCCCCAAAATTCCTTTGAAAGAATGGGTAAAATTTGAGGAAATTAAAACAAAATTTTATTTATATAACAATGAAATACTTTAATAAGACAAGCATTTTCAAAGCATTTCAAAGGAATGTGTCAATCCTTTATTTTTTGAGTCAACTGCCATACCTTGAATTACTTTCCTGAAATATTTTACAAAACCTATTAACACAAAATAAGCCATACGAATTTATTATTTGAGTTCTCTCATGATCACACAGAACTTTTAGAGTACTCTGATTTTCTTATGGTTTTCTTAGACTCATTTTCAAGATATATCAAGGCCTCTTTTTCTTTGGCAATTTTCCAGCCCTCTGATCAATTTGGCAATTGAGTTGAGCAGTCAGGATCACCAAGAGAGGCTGTCAGTCAGGCCAAGACTTTGTTAGTAGGTGATGATAATACTAAATGACTTAATTGAGTGATTTACAGGACTCCTGCAAATAAGTGGAATCACTATTGATTGAAAATAAATCATTACTAATAGGCCCAGGTGAGGTGGGCATAAAGAACAGTCAGAATCATGAAGCTCTAATCTTAAAATACTCGCATTATGGAGCGTTTTCTATAATATCATGTTTTGCAGTGAGCAGTTTTATCAATCCATGCACCATCCAGCCAAGCCTCTACCATCATGATTAGTACCTATAATTAATTCAAACTGTTAAAATAAATATAAATATGAAAGCATACTACTTCAACAGTAGAAGTAGTAGAAAGGCTGGGCAGGAGCTAAATCAAATAACACTTTCCCAGCAGCTAGTGCTAGAGATTGAGTCTTAAAAGATGAATAACCAGCTCTTAAATGATGAATAATCAGCTCAGGAGGGCGGATGAGAAGGGCATTCCAGAGTGATAAAACTGACTAGAAGATAAAATCAACCGGGAAAAGGCACAGAGGAAAAACAATGTGGTACCTGGATGGAAGCATCTTTAGTTTAACTGCTGGAGAATCAGGTGTAAGGAAAGAATGCCGGAAAGAGGCTAGTGAGAGGCAAAGGTCAGGAACTGGGTGGATCTGAGTGCTGAGTGTGTTTAAACTTTAACCTTAAATTCAGATGGGAAATCAGGGCAAGGAGATAGTGCAGCAAGTAGGACTCTTGCCCTTGCACGTGCTAACGCGGATTCCACTCCCAGCATTCCATATGATCCCTGAGCACCACCAAGACTGATCCTAGAGCACAGAACCAGGAGTAAGCTCTGAATACTGCCAGGTGTTCAAGGGGTGCCCCTTGCACCCCTGTCCACCCTCAAAAAAAAAAAAAAGATGTGAAATCAGCTGAAGGTTTCAAATAGGTAGAAACGATTCAACTTGTCCTGCGAGATTGTCTTATCTGGATTCTGCACAACCTAGTTCACTCAACTTTTCCAGCCTACCTCTCCTATGTTTTTCATTCTCCTTTGGAGAGAGGAAGCACTGGAACCTGCAAAAGAAGAGAGTTGATTAATAAATGGCCAGACCACAAAGTCCAAATAGAACCCTAAGACAAAATCCAAGATGGAGTTAGATAGTTGAGTAGTTTAACTTAATGAATCATGAAGGCACTGAATCAGAAGAGAAGCTGGGAAAATACTCTAACTCTCTCTCTCTCTCTCTCTCTCTCTCTCTCTCTCTCTCTCTCTGCCTCATTGTTAAATGGCAATTGCCTGTTTTGAGCAGCACAGTCCTCCTGACCTGGAAAGTTAGGTTTTTGCTTAGCTGGGGAGAACATAAGGGTGAGATATAGGAGAGGTGTGGCAATAGGATACCAACAACAAGGGAAGGTTCAGTTCTTTGGTTGCAAACTACAGAAACATTCTTTTCGTTTGTTTTGGTTTGTTTCCTTTGGGTATGCAAGGGATTCTTTTTATAATCAAAGATGACTGAATATCACCAAAGACCACTCTTGGTGATATTCAGCTAACAGGTACAGTGGTTTAGTACTAGAGCCGTTGACCGGGTACTGCTCAGGCCCTCCAGGATTATTGGGGCCCCTGGTAGTGCTCAGGAGCCTACCACACTCAGTATGGGACCATACTCAGTGATGCTCAGGGGCTTATGGGACCACACTCAGAGATACTCCAAATCTCCAGGGCTGCACCTGGTCATCCTTAAGAGGCCATGGAGTTCTAGGAACAGAACTCAGTGGTAACCTCTATATGATTGATTCCCCCGGAAAAACATTTCTGATTAAAAAACACAATGTATGATTATTGGGGGAGAAGGGATTGGGCCACACACAAAAGTGCTTTAAGACTACTCTCAGGTCTGTGCTCAGGGGGTCACTTTTGGCAATGCTTAAAGGAACCTGTAGCACATGGCTAACTCCAGCTAGATCTCTGATGCCATGTACACATGAGCACAGTTAGCAGTAGCTCCTGACCGCCCTGGTGTGATCTTAAAACTAAGCTAAAATAAAATAAAATGCTGTCCAAAAGACACTGTATGGGCATGATGGCAAAACTTTCCAAGAGCTGAAAGAAGGCTTGTAGACATTGGGATGAATTAATATCCAGAGAAAGAATACACCTTCCCACCTTGTATTTCTGCCAGAAAAGAAGGGTCTTGCTTCCTGAAATTCACACATCAAACAGATCTGTGGTTTTTGTGATGAGAACAGGAAGAGTCAAGAGTCATGGAGTTAATACAAAGGCTAAGGTACTTAACTTAGTGCAAATGACTCAGGTTTGATTCCCAGGTACCAATTAGACTTTCAACTACTTCCCAGAATGACTCCTTATCAGAGAGCCAGAAGTAAGCCTAGAGCCTGCCAGGTGTGATTCCTGCCACTAAAAAACCAAACAAACGAAGTAGAAAGATTCAAATCCATATTGCCTAACACTGTACTCAAATCTGACTCTCACTGCTTCATTCAAAAGGCTTACTATGATTTGCTTTAAGTCGCCTGGTCCTAGAGGAATACAGTTGAAAGTATGATTACAAAACAAGTTTTTTTCAAAGGAGAGTCATAATAATGTGATGGAAGGAAAACAAATATTAGGAGAAGACAAGTAAAGCACATTTCCTTTAAGACCATAGACAGTCTCCCTGGAATATGATGTTTCTCTCTTAATATCCCACACACAGAACTATTGGACAGCATAAAAGAATAACTTGTCAAACACAACATGGGGCAGAGCTGCTACCGGCTCTCCCTGTGCTCATTTGATCATGAGGTGCCCAGGAGGGAAGGCAAGTTTTAGCCCTGGCCCGCCATCCCAACAAAGCCTTGCAAGAAGCCAGAGGAACCCCCCACACCATGAGGGCCACCATTTTCAACATCCGGACTCTACAGCTGGTCAGAGCTCTTCCCAAGAGAAAAGCCAATTTCAAGCGCTGCTCGTCAGAGTCCCACCCTAAGGCAAAGACTATTTCAAGCCCAGGTATGCCTGGTCCAGAGACGCAGACACATGGGGGGCAGAGCTGCTACTGGCTCTCCCTCTGCTCAGCTGATCATGAGGCACCCAGGAGGGAAGGCGAGTTCTAGCCCTGGTCCACCATCTCATAGAGTCTTGAAAGAAGCCAGAGCAACTCCCCACACCATGAGGGCCACCATTTTTAACATCCAGACTCCACAGCTTGTCAGGCTCCACCCAAAAGAAAAGCTGATCTTTCCCCATTGTGGTTCATCAGTAAATGCATGAGATGAGAGCCTACTACTGAGAGTATACCACCCGCATGGCAGAACCTGGCAAGCTACCCATGTCGTATTTGTTTTTTGTTTGTTTGTTTGTTTGTTTTTGCTTTTTGGGTCACACCTGGCAATGCTCAGGGGTTACTCCTGGCTCTGCACTCAGAAATTACTCCTGGCGGTGCTCGGGGGGACCATATGGGATGCCGGGGATAGAACCCAGGCCGGCATGGGCCGACCGGCGTGCAAGGCAAACGCCCTACCCCCTGGGCTATCGCTCAGGCCCGCAGTGTGGTATTTGATATGCCAAAAACCAGTCGCAATTATAGACCTCATTCCCATGACCTGAAGGAATGGTTTGAGGTTCTTCGTGTTCCTGGAGTGAGCAGATGCCCTTGGGCTACACTAGCATGTGACAGGATGTATAGAGATGTTACTGGTGCCCACTCGGGCAAATCAATGAACAACGGGAAGACAAATGATACAAGTGAACTCGCAAAAACTTCTGAATTCATAATCCTCCTAAACAATATATTCCTTTCATTAGCCTATGTATTCAAGAAATAATCTTATTCTCACTTTGTTAACAATACCAATTATAGGGACCTGAGCAGGTAGGGCGTTTGCTTTGTACACGGTCAACCCGGGTTTAATCCCCAGCATCCCTAATGGTCCCCCGAGCCCCAGCATGAGTAATCCTCTGAGCTTTGCTGAGTGTGACCAAAAAAAAAAAATACTGATTATGGGCCCAAGCTAATAAAGACATTTCCGTCCTATAGACTTCGAAGGCTCTATTTCTACAGAAAGAAGCTGGACTGTGTTAATAAAGCCATGCTTTGACACTGGCCAGGAGCAGGTACAAGGCAGGAAATTGATGTTTGTCCACTGAAGCATGATTCAGTTACTACTGATTATTATCCACCTCTCCTAGGTCACAGGAAGCCTGTAAGCCCTGGTGTAACTAGGCAGAAACACTCCTGGCCTCTAACACCATATTCCCCATCAGTCATTTTTGGTTGGTTTCTCAAAAGACTAACACACTTAAGGTGGCATCTCTTACAAAGAGGGGGTGGAAATAATAATAACCAGCACTCCCAGGTGTGGTTCTCAGTACTCCATATTCCACTGAAACCATTATTATCATCCTTTCCGCTTAGAAGAGGGTCAAGGGGGCTCAGAGAGGTCAACTTATCCAAGGTCACAGACTTGAGGGAGGTTTAGATGGAATGTAACCTGGGCCCAGGAACATACTCACTACACACACTGTCTCTTATTCACTGGGACTAACATGCTATACCTGCACAGGGAACCGAAGCTATCTGAGTCTCCCATCTATTTATTTAGTTATTTATCTTGCACCTCCCAATTTAGACAGTAGATATGTCTCATCTCATCAGAATAGCTCTCAGTAGTCCTTTGCAGTAATGATTATAACTACTGAGCTCATCTGGTTTCATGCTGAGTGGTGCTTGGTGGGTAGGAAAAAGCAAATTCATGTTTACAACCAGCTCTGAGAATTTAGGCTGAAAACTGAGTTCTAAGGATCCAGATTCTTAGAGTTTCTTCCCCTAACAACAAACAACATCTTTGATCCTTTCCACTAGAGGAAGAATAAACCAGTAGTTTAGACCCAAGATGACTCAGTTCCATCTCTCTCGGCTCCCCACTGCATGGAGAAATAAACAGCTAAGGAGATGGTGCTGTTTTTAAAACATCCTCCCGAAGTGCCTGAAAAGGAGCTGAAGATGATGAGATACTTGAGACAGGATTATTATTCCTCTGACCACAGTGCTTCAAAGAATATTTTTTTTTCTTTTGGGTCATACCGGGCAATGCTCAGGTATTACTCTTGGCTCTGCACTCAGGAATTACTCCTGGCAGTGCTCAGGGGACCATATGGGATGCCGGGATTGAACCCAAGTTGGCGCATGCGAGGCAAAGGCCCTATCCCCTGTACTGTCACTCCAGCCCCTTGCTACAAAGAACTTAAAATTCTTTTGTTCTAAATTTATTTCAACTGCTAATGGTGGGATAGGGGTATCTTTTCTAAATTATGTGACTTCCTCTTATCTTGAGACCACAAATATGACCTAAGTGAAATATAATTCTAAAGGTGATTTGATGGGCGAACTTTGCCCTCAGTGACTGCTTCTTTTATGATGCTCCCCACTATAGATTTTGGGATCTGCTCCCTGTAGACACTGGACAAACTAGCCACTTCCTTTCACTTAGTTTCTCCTCCAAGTCTCCCTGGTGACAAGAAACTCACTCAGAACTTGAGTATTTCTGGATTGACTATAGCGACAGAAGACAAGCCTTTCCCATCACTTCCCTCCGGATACGAAACTAAGGGTTATGGGCTGCAGCAATGGCACAGCAGGGAAGGCATATCCCGCATGGTCCATTGCATCAGCATATGGTCCCCCAGCACCGCCAGTTATAATTCCTGAGTGCAGAGCCAGGAGTAACCCTTGAGCATTGCTGGGTGTGATCCAAAAAGCAAAAATGAATGAATGAATAGATGCATGAATGAATAAATAAATAAGGGTTATTTGTATTATGAGTAAGATAACACATATAGAGTTTTTAATTTTTCTATTAATTCATGTCATTATTTCATGTATACAAGTCTTTTTTAAAAAAGAACTTGATACATGAAATATATCATGTATGCACCTTGTGTAATAGAGAAAAGGTCCATGTTGTTCTTAGCCACATTCTGAGAGTAAAAAAAAAATGTATTCAAAGAGCACTGGAGGGCCGGGTGATAGTCCAGCAGGTAGGGTGTTTGCCTTGCACACGGCCGACCTGGGTTCTATCCCCCAACTTCCCATATGGTCCCCTGAGCACCACCAGGAGTAATTCCTGAGTGAAGAGCCAGGAGGAACCCCTGAGGTCACCAGGTGTGACCCAAAAAAAGCAAATAATAATAATAATAATAATAAATATAGCATTAAAATTTCCCCATAGGATTTTTTTTCATTCTTTACATTCTATTCTTCATATTCAACCAAAAATTACAGTTATTTTAGTATAGAAGCTGGAGCAACAGTGCAGCAGGCAGGGACTTGCCTTGCACATGGCTGGTAACTGACCTGAGTTCTACTCCCAGCAGCCCCTAGAGTCCCCCCACTGACCCTGCTAGGCGTGATCCCTGAGCTCAGAGCCAGGAAGAAGCCCTGAGCACCACCTGGTGTGGCCCACCATCCGCCCAAATTTGTCTGCTGTGTATTTCCCAAATGAATGAAACGAACAGATTTAACAGAACTGAACTTGGTCTTAGGGTTAGTAGCTGAGTAGATATCAGAAAGAATGTTTCCATCCATTTAGCACAGGTTGCTTGGCTATAAGGACTGATTCATTTCACTTTACACTCTTATCCTCAATGCCATTCTAACAGGCCATTCTACATCACTCACCTCCGGGGCATCATTTATATACTCTCTATTCTCTAGCTTTGGGGTGCAGTGTCACTGCTCTGTAATGGTTTTCAAGTCATCTCAGCTTTTTGAGAGAGAGTCACAGCAAGGTAGTAGCTTAAATCTTACATTCATGGATTTATACACTGAGAAAGGAGCTATAGCTGGAATGGAGAAATGGTGAGATGTTTAAGTGTAGTCAAAATAGATGACTCTAGTGCCAGAACAATAGTACAGAGGGTTGGACACTTGCTTTGCATGTGGCCAACCAAATTTAACCCCCAGCATGTAAGATAGTCCCCCCATGAGTAGTTACACCAGAAGTAATTACTGAATGCAGCCCAGGTAATCCCTGAGCATAGCCAGGCTTGACCCAAAACCAAACCAAACCAAGCAAAAAGATGACTGCTCGAGGCAGGGGATGGCCTGTTCAGTGGCTCCAGGCAGTGCCTTAAGGGACTGTACGATGCTTGGGATGGAGCCTTGTGCATGAGTATGCAAATATGTCTTGAGTATGCAAATACATGCATGAGTACGCAAATACGTGCACAAGTATGCAAATACGTGCTTCAGCTCTTCAAGCATCTCCTTAGCCTGCTTGAGACATGATCTTAAATCATAACCGGATTTACTGGCCAGGAAAACTAGCCTGCCAGTAACTAGAGCTGGTATTTGAGATTCCCAACACCTACAAATTCCCCATTTATGTCAAGAAACAAAGTTTGGGGGCTAAAGATACAGTACAGCAGTGTGGGTGCCTGCCTGGCATGCGGCCACTCAGGTTTGATCCCTGTCACCTGGTCCTCTGAGCCCTGCCAGGAGAGATTCCTGAGTTCAGGACCAAGAGTGAGCCTGGAGCCCTGCCAAGTGTGGCCTCCTTCCCCCCGCCCCCAAAAAAAAAAAAAAAAAGATTAAATTGCAGGAATTGAAGTTTGATTGACTGAAAGTGGAGATTTTTAAAACCTTGACAAATAAAGCCACAGGCAATGATATACAGAAAAAGGGAGACCTGGGGGCCTGGGGGCATCTCCACGACTTAAAGCAGCTGTTTCTGCAAACTCCAATACTCAGTTTCTATCCTGGGCGCATAGACGCGGAGCACCAGCCCCTTTGCTCTGCTTCCCTTCTCCTCACCTCCTTTCTCATGCTCATTGCAATGAACTGGGCTGGGGGCAGAGGTCCCAAAGCAGGTTGTGCTGCTCCCATTATCTCTTATTATTGACTTTGGTGGTGGCTGGGGGTGGGGGCGACATCTTTGTCTACAACCAGGGGCTCTGCCCTGTGGGCCCTGAATGGTGGATGGTCTGACATAGAAAAAGACTGGGCCACCTAGGGTGAATTCAGAGCCACAGCAGAGTCTGGCAAGCTACCTGTGGTGTATCGATATGCCAAAAACAGTATCAATAATAGACCTCACTCCCAATGAATGGAGGCGTTACTGGCGCCCGCTTGAGCAAATTGATGAACAACGGGAAGACAAGTGCTACAAGTGATTTGCACACACCAGGTGTCGGTGGCAATTGCAGCACTGGGTATCACAAACAGCAAAGCTGCCAGGAAAAAACAGCAGATCCCTGAGTCTGGCCCTTACACTGCGTGGGACCCCAAGTGCAGCTGGATGCTACCCCCCAAGCATCAAGCTCACAGTAGTCACTGGGAATCACTGGGTGTGCCCCAAAGGCCAAAAGGAGATGAGCTCCTCACCGGCTCAAACAGAGCCTCTGCAGCCATAAAGCTCCACACACTACATTCACAAGCTGGATTCACTGCTCAGACGAAAGCCAGCCAGAAATAAATCTGTTAAATAACTCAGGGATTTGGGTTTTGTGACCAAACTCTCCAGGCTTTCTTGAAGTTGGTGATGGGCTACTTCCCTCCATCTCATGCCTGGGGCCTAAAGCTACCACGCAATTAAAATTTAACTCTAGCTTTATCACCCTGTTAAAAAATTTGTGATTCCTGTAAATTAGAAGGTAAGCAATAACAAAATATGAACACACTGCCTATCCTTAACAATAGATTTGTAATTTCTCATGCAAGGGCCTAATGACTCTGTAGTGAGATTTCACAATCTTCACTAACTTTCTTCTGAGAAAAACTTTTATTATAAGGATATGTCTTGATCAATTTTAGCAGATTAGTTATAACAAGAAATATAAAATAAGTATTTGAGGGTTTGCTACCAGAGGCAGGTCTAAGGCGTGGTTGGGAAAATTAGAAATAATGGTGGTGGAAAGACACAATATTATGGGATTGGAATATTGAATGTCCGTAACAAATTATCATGAACAACTTTGTTAAAAAAAATAAAAAATTTTTTTAAATCCCGAAGGATGAAAACACAAAACCCACTGTTCGGAGGTGATTTAATCCTGAGTATTTGTATTTCATGTGCTGGGGAGGTGACCATGGTTCATTGATCATGTTTTCTCAGGAAATGTCCCAATAGTGCAAGGGCCTTTTCCAAAGCTGACTGCAGTCCAGAGACTGTTCTCTAAAGTATCTTACACGCAGTCGCTGAGAAGCCCCAGATAGAGGGCAGAGACTCATTGCCGCCTGAAGCCTCAGACGCAGAGTGACCCTGGGCAGGTCGACGTATCTGCAAGGTCACTCCCTGAGGTTCACAGCTAAGAATTGGTTTTAAGTAAATGTATAGAAAAAGCTCGACTTATACTTAGCCCCCTGAAGCAAGACAACAGCCATGGACACAGCAGATTGTGAATTATGAGGCAGTTTGGGTGGGGACCACTAGGCCATTCAATTACTGAAAAGCACTCTCATCCATTTCTTAGCAAGGAAGAGCCAGACACCTGTATAAAAACATCCTCTGCTTTCTTTATAGTTCCTTCCACCTGTTCTTAATCTATAGAGCTCTTATTACAGAGGATGTTTATATTACTTATATATGGCACTTATATTACTTACTATATAGAGAGTTTATTACAGAGTATGGCTGCAGTTTTTCTTAACAAATGTTTTTGATGTTTACACAAAAAAATGTGGCTAAACATCCCTCTTTGCATAGATGCTGACTAGTTATTAAAATCAAGATTCTGGTAAGGAACGGCAGGAGACACTTTGTCTTTGATGAGCACGCTAAACGATGGTGTTTAGCTACCACTCTGGAGGGCTGAGGCAATAGCACAACTCTTAGAGTCTCTGTGCATCCAATGCTGGTTCAATCCCTGTCATCCCCAATGGCCCCAAGCACAGCCCAGCGTAATTTCTGAGTGCAGAGGAGGGAATAACCCCAAAGCATCACTAGGTGTAGCCCCTATTCCCCCACCAAAAATAAAATAAACAGACTAAGTTCTTTTTTTATTTTTTGGGGGGGGGCTTACACTCAGCGATGCTCAGGGGTTACTCCTGGATCTTCACTCAGGAATTACTGCTGGAGGTGCTCAGGGGATCATATGGGATGCCAGGGATTGAACCCCGGTCAGCTGCGTGCAAGGCAAACACCCTACCCGTTGTCCTATCACTCCGGCCCTGTAAGTTCTTCTTTTAAAGCCTCTTCCCATAAACAAATGGGATTATAAGAAACTGAAAATTTTCTGCACTTCCAAAAGAAACGGTGACCAAGATACAGAGAGACAGCCCACAGACTGGGAAAGAATATTCACCCGATACCATCTGATAAGGGGTTAATATCCAGGATATATCAGGCACTGGTAGAACTTTACAAGAAGGAAACAGCCAACCCCATCCAAAAGCGGGGAGAAGAAATGAACAGAAACTTCCAAAAAAGGAAGAAATTTGAATGGCCAAAAGGCATATGGAAAAGTGCTCTTCATCATTAATCATCAGGTAGATGCATATCAAAACAACAATGAGGTGCCATATCACACCACAGAGACTGGCACACATACAAAAAAAAAAAAAACAACCGGTGCTGGTGCTGGTTGTGAATGCAGGGAGAAAGGGACTCTCAACCACTATTGGTGGGAATGAGGACTGGCTAGCCCTTTTGGAAAACAATATGGACATTCCTCCCAAAACTAGATATTGAGGCTTCCATTTGACCCAGCAATACCACTTCTGGGAATATACCCCAGAGACCAAAAACACACAGCAGAAACACTATCTGTACTTCTATATTCATCACAGCTCTATTCATGATAGCCAGAATCTGGAAATAACCTAAATGCTTGAGAACAGAAGAAGACTGGCTAAAGAAACTGTGGTATCTCCACAATGGAATATTATGCAGCTGTCAGAAAAGATGAAGTCATGAATTTTACCTGCAAATAGATGGCATGGAGATTATCATGCTGAGTGAAATTAGTCGGAAGGAAAAGGGCAGATATAGAATGACTGCATTCATTAATGGGATATAAATAGATACCAGTGTTTTACTAAATGTGGGGAAATGATAACGCCAGGCTAGAACTCAGCATTGAATATACACAAAGAGCTTTACATGACAAACCCTAAATGTCTGTAGGGCAAGCCATAATGTATAAAAAGAGAGAGAGAGAGAGAGAGAGAGAGAGAGAGAGAGAGAGAGAGAGAGAGAGAGGAAAAGGAAAAGAGCCTGCTATAAAGGCAGACTGGGGGAGGTGGGAAGGAATGTGGGGACATTGGTGGTGGGAATGGGGCACTGGTGGAGGGATGGGTGCTGGAACACTGTATGACTGAAACCCAATTATGAACATCTTTGTAATTGTACATCTCTCGGTGGTATATTTAAAAAAAAAATGAAACCCTCTCCCTATCATCTTTCCAAGTTGTACAATCTCATGGAATCTTCAAATCTCCTAATTTATCTAAGCTGTCTCCATGCAAGCCTTTCTAAGTCAGCCCTGGAAGCCCTCAAAGTTGTGCCAATGGTGTGCTAAAGCCGAGTGGTACTGCCTCATAAAAGCTAGTTATTAAAGCATTAGAAATTTTATGAGTCAGTGATTAGACACAGCTTATGTTGGTCATTATATACATCATTGTATGTAAACATGTGCTTCAATTTTATGTAATGCTAAGGTAAGGAATAGCTTTTAATTATTCTATTACATTTTACTATCATCATGCTTTTTAGGATATGCATATCTATTCCTCCTGCTGACTGAAACATAATAACTGGAGCAGCTGGGATCCAGTGCGGAGTGGGAGTCTCCATCTTTGCACCTAGTGGCTTTATGTCAATGACTTTAAATAGGTCATGATGATGGATAATTACACCAAGGAAATCAGCAAACAACTACAAATAAATGCTTGATTGTTGTTTTTCTGGTTGCCTGACTTAAAAGTGAAAACAACAGGGGCCGGAAGCGATAGCACAGCTGTAGGGCATTTGCCTTGTGGCAGCAGCGCAGGTTCAATACCCGGCATCCCATATGGTCTCCCGAGCACTGCCAGGAGTAATTCCTGAGGGAAGAGCCAGGAGAAACTCCTGAACATTGCTGGGTGAGACCCAAAAAAGCAAAAAAAAAAAAAATAATAATAATAAGTGAAGACAACAGTGTTCATAATATAGATTAAACCTAAATGCAAGTTGTAGTGGAGCCATTACATTGCAAATTGTACAAATTGCAAATAGAAAAATAGAAATATTTTTATATTAGTCACAAATACTATCTTCTGATTTTGAAAACAAGTAGCTTATATAACTACTCGTTCTAACATACATGATGTATTTTGCTTTTTTTTTCAAAACAAAATGGGGGGATAAGAGTTGGTGGGAGGCGTACCCAGAGATACTTGGGACTTGCTCCTGGCTCTGTGCTCAGAATCACTACTGGCATTGCTAGGGAACCATATGGGATACCAGGGATCGAGAACTCTGACAGGCAAGCACCCTACCTGCTGTGCTATGGCTCTGGCCCCAACGGTATTCATTTATTAATTGCTGCTATAAATAAGAAGCACAAGGTATTTGGCAAAAAGAAAAAACAAAACAACAAAAGAAAGCATTTTATAAGAACAACAGTATAAAATTTAAAATCATGGTCTAGGGAATAGCAAGGCAACGTTGAGTGCTTTGGCATGTATGGCCGTGGAGAAGGGTCCCTGGACGACGGGGGAAAGGAAGTGGTTCTCTGGTGGTGGCTGCGGTGTGGTGCCTGCACTAAAAGTGTGTTTCACTTTATCGTAAATCACAGTAGCTCACTAAAAATAATAAAGACATGTTCAGGTACCTCAACCATGTACCTTCAACTCATCACAACAAAATGCGCTAATAACAAAGGGAAGGGCCGGGAGGAAATTTAAATGAACTAAATTAAAAAAAATACATTTACCATATCTGATATGAGGAAGAGGCAGTTGGTTTGTTTATTTTCCCTTTTGTGCTTTTTCCTTTTGTTTGTTTTGTAACTTAGAGATGACAGTTATTTCTTTATTGGAGAAATAGCAATTTCAGGTCTCAACTCATTTGCCCATTATTATTTCTACATTGTTAAAAGGAGTTTGACTCAAAGGCAACTAATAGAAAAGAGTTACTGCGTTTCTATTTTCTTTACAATTAAAAGCAATTTTAAAGTTCAGATAGGAACATGCTGCATTATCTGTGCTCGTGAAGTTGATTCAAACTTAGCAGTGGCTTTGAAAGTGTTTTTGTATGTTTGAAAGAATTAGCTTTGTGATTTTTTTTTTTTTTTTTTGCTTTTTTTTGGATCACCCCGGCAATGCTCAGGGTTTCTCCTGGCTCTTCTTCACTCAGGAATTACTCCTGGTGGTGCTTGGGGGGACCATACGGGATGCCGGAGATAGAACCCAGGCCGGCATGGGCGGCCAGCGTGCAAGGCAAATGCCCTACCCGCTGGGCTATCGCTTTGGCCCCTAGCTTTGTGATTTGAAGATAAATACCAGCTTGGAGTTTTTTACTCAGTTGTATTTTGTTTTGGGCCACATCTGGCAGTGATCAAAGGATTATTTGTTTGTTTTTTGGGGATCACACCCAGTTGTGTTTGGGTTTTACTTCAGTTTCTGTGCTCAGGAGTCATTCCTGGTGAGCTTGGGGATCAAATGTAGTGCCAGGAATTGAAGCGGTGTTAGCTGTTGATGCAAGGCCAGCACTCTACCCACTGTACTATCTTCCACCTCCTGTTTTTTAAGAAAGTAATTGTTCGGGCCGGAGCGATAGCACAGCGGGCAAGGCATTTGCCTTGCAAGCAGCCAACCTGGGTTCGATTCCCTGGTATCCCATATGGTCCCCAAGCACAGCAGGGAGTAAATCCTGAGTGTAGAGCCAGGAGTAACCCCTGAGCATTGCTGGGTGTGACACAGAAAGCAAAAAAAAAATGTATAAAAAATATATATATACATGTACATGTATCACTATCACTATCACTATCTTCCCATTCATTATCTTTGATTTGCTCGAGCAGGCACCAGTAACATCTCCATATGACCTGCCTCATGCAAGTAGAGCCCAAGGGCACCTGCTTGCTCCAGGAACATAAAGAGCCTCAAACCATTTCATCAGGTCATGGGAATGACGTCTGTAATTGTTACTGGTATCTGGCATATCAAATACAATACGGGTAGCTTGCCAGGCTCTGCCATGCGGGTAGCATACTCTTGTAGTCATCTCAAAAATCCAGCATTTATTGATGGGCTGTGATAGGCTGGTCTGCTGGGTGGGGTTCTGACAAGGGGAAAGTCCAGATGTGGAAAATGGAGGTCGCTCATGGGAGTGGGGGGGTCGCTAGGCTTGTTGTGAGGCTCTGCTGGGGTGGCGGGCCAGGGCTAGAACCTGCTATCCCCTCCTGGGGCACCTCATGAGCTGGCTGGGCACAGTGAGAGCCAGTAGCAGCTCTGCCCCATGTATGTCTCTGGATCAGCATACCTGGGCCGGATTAAAAAAAGACTGCTGCAGGGAGGATTATATATATATATATATACATGTATATATATAATCAAACTCCAAGCTCTGGCATGCCATATGGTCCCCAGAGCATGCCAGGAGTGATCTCTGAGCACAGAACCAGGAGTAAGCCCTGAGCACTGCTAGGTGTGGCCCCCTCCTATTGCCCCCAAGTTTGGGTGTCAAAAGGAAGACTGCAGTGGCTTAGAACGTCTGCTTTGCAAGTATATGGTCACAAGTTCAAATCCCGAATACCCCACATGAGCTCCATAGGATCCTAGCAGCACTGTTGTTTGTGATTCTTCATGTCAAGAGTGATTTCCTGCCACATTCCAAGGAGATGTGTGTGTGTGTGTGTGTGTGTGTGAGTACCACAGAGATTCCCAATTTGCACAACCGCATTAGCCTATGTACTGCAACTAAGAGTGTATGTGTGCAAGGACCACAACCACAGTGCAAATCCTCAGTGAATGCTGGGGCCCAGTGTGCAAACAGAACCACCTAATGAGTGAGCCTCGGTAAGTAATACAGCTAAACGTGTGGAAGAACAGTCAGTATGTGCAAGTCTGCATTGTGACAGCAATGAGAAGAAGAAAGGAAAGGGATGAGGAGAAACATAAAATAATAATCCCTAAAAACAATGCAAATAGACAGAAAACAATTCATGTTGTGGTAAGGCCATAGACTAAAGAACCAGGTGCTTGGGGGGACCATATGGGATGCCGGAGATCGAACCTGGGTTGACGCCGCATGCAAGGCAAACGCCCTACCGCTGTGCTATTGCTCCGGCCCTAGACTGTAGTGTTTTATTTATTTTTATATTATTTTTAGCTTTTTAGTTTTTAGAGTGTTGTGTTTTAAATGCAAATCTGCAACCTACCTGTCCGGTTATCTGTCTCCAGTTCCCGTAAGATGAATGTGTCAAATATTTAACATGGGAAAAATATGGAAAACAGTGCCTGGCTCACAATAGTATGCTTGCCATAATCCTTCCTCCTCCCCTCCTCCTTTTCCACCTCCTCCTCCTCCCCATCCTCCTCCCCTCCTCTTCTTCCTCCTCTTCCGGCTACCACCACCATCACTACTTTTGCTACAATTAGTACTACTCAAATTGCTGATGTTATGCAAAGAAACTTATTGGCTTATGCATATTAAAAAAGGAAATTAGGGGCCAGAGAGAGTGCAGTGGATAGGGACTTGCGTGCGGTTGAAGCCAAATGGAATCTCCGGCACCTCCCTGAGCACTAGAAGGAGGTGATCCCTGAGCACAGCACTCTCCCTTCCCAAAAGTGAAAAGTGTGAAAAAGAAATGATCTTGGACTTACTTGAGTGCACAATGGCGAACTAACCAAGGATTACTCCACCTTTAGTCACTTGATCACTTGAATCCTGTTATTCAACGATTTGCTCGAGCAGGTGCCAGTAACATTTCCATTGGACCCTATCACGTGCCAATGTAGCCCAATGGCATCTGGTTGATTCAGAAATATGAAGCGCCTCAAACCGTTCCTTCAGGGTCTTGACAAGGAAGTCTGACCATCTTGTAGGTGGGCGGCCACATAATTTTTTTTTTTTTTTCTTTTGGGTCACACCGATGCCAGGTTTCTCCTGGCCTCACTCAGAAACCACTCCTGCGGTGCTTGGGGGACCATATGGGATCCGGGATGAATCCGGCAGGCACAGCCGGCCGAGTGGAGGCAACGCCTCCACTGGGCTATCGCTCCGCCCCACATGATCTTTTGACATCCCGTGGGATCCAGTCAGTAACGGCTCTAGTCCAGTGGTTGTCTCCAAATCACATTACATGTCCAGCCCATCTAATTTTTGATGCCTTGGCAAATGAGACAGCGTCCCTGATTCTGGAACAGTGATGGAGGTCAAAACTCTGGATTCCTTCTCTCACTTGAGTGAGGCGTGATATTGCAAGCATAGCTCTTTCGATTCCTCTCTGGGAGACACAAATAGCATTCTCATCCTGCTTTTGTAGGGCCCAGGTCTCTGAGGCGTATGTTAATGCAGGGAGAATGGTGGAGTCAAAGAGATGTGCCCGGAGCCGGAGGTTCTTTGTCCTTTTAGCTATTTCTTCAATGCCTTTGAAGGCATCCCATGCCTCTCTCTTCCTCCTGCACAGCTCAGGTTTTAGGTCATTCATCATGTTGACTTCTCGACCTAGGTACACATAACTGCTGCATTCAGAGATGTCTGTTCCATTGAGAGTGGATGGGACCTCTGGAACTAGTTCATTTTTCATGAACATAGTTTTCTTTAGATTCAGCTGTAGACCTATCTTTCCACATTCTCAGTCAAAGTCACCCAGCATTTGTGCCACTTGGCTAATGTTTGGTGTTATTAGAGCGATGTCATCAGTGAAGCAGAGGTGGTGTAGTTGCCGGCCATCTATCTTCACTCCCATTCCTTCCCATTCTAATTGTCACATGATGTTCTCAAGGGTAGCGCTGAAGAGTTTTGGTGAAATGGTATCACCCTGCTGGAACCCCTCTTTTGACATCAATGATCACTTCCTTGTAGAATGGTGAGATCCTGGTGGTGAATCCGTAATACAGCTCACGAAGGATCTTGAGGTATTGGATTTGAATGCCCTGTTTGGCTAGGGCTTCGATGACTGCTTCAGTCTCTACAGAATCAAAAGGCTTTCTGTAAATCAATGAGCGTAAGACAGAGGGGCATCTTGAACTCCCTACAAACCTCAATGAGCTTGGTTACCGTGTGGATATGGTCGATTGTGCTGAATCCTTTCTAGAAGCCAGCTTGCTTGCATGGTTGTCCTTCATCTAGTGTTCTGCCAATCCTGTTCAGGATGACTCAAGTGAACAGCTTTGTAGATGATGGACAATAGGCAGATGGGGCAATAGTTGCTGATGTCGTGAATGTCTCCTTCTTGAACAGTAGAACTGTCCTGCTGGTTTTCCATTGGGAGGGCACCTTGCATTTGGACAGGCAGCGTGTGAAGAGCCGAGCTAGTGTATTGATGAGTACTGACAGCAGATTCTTCAGGTGTTCGGGTCTGACTTTGTCTGGGCCTGGTGCTATTCCCTTCTTTACTGATGAAATGGCATGTCAGATTTCAGAAGGGAGAAAGTTGGGAATGACATATCCATCCTGTGGAATTTGGTATGTGGGCAGGTGGACATGGCTATCAAAGAGATCTGAGTAGAAGTCATGGATAATCTTCTCCATTGCCTTTCTGGAAGATATGATAGATCCATCAGGGCATCGGAGGGCAGTCATCTTGGTCTTATAGTTGGCGAAGGACAGGCAGGCAGTGCGAGATGCTTTTCCCAGCTTCTGCTGCATCTTTTCCAGTATTTCTGCTCTTCTGTCTTTGAGGTCTTCCTTTGTTGCTTCTCTGCACTGCTTTGCAAGCTTGGACGTTAGCATTTGGTTGCCTGAGACTCGCGCCTTGCCACGTTGGCGAATGAGCTCGAGAGTTTCTGAAGACAGGCGTCCTTTTGTGTCTTTCTCTCTCTCTCTCGGCATTCTTTTGCACAATCATGGGGGTGCTGAACCAGTCAGTTGTATTCTTCATCGATGTCAGTCAATGATGGTATCTTCCCATGTTGCCGAAATGGTGCCAAAGAGTTCCCAGTTGGTGGTTGTTCTGGGAGTTCTCTTCTTAAAATTTGCAGCCTTTTCTCCCCATTGTGGGAAGTAGAATTTTGCATGAAGGAGATGGTGGTCTGATCCTGTTTGGAATTTGGGGACAACAGCAACATGGGTCAGACAAAACCATGGATTGAAGATGATGTAGTCTAATTTCATTGTAGAACTGCCCACCAGGAGATTCCCATGTCCAACGTTTTGTTTCAACCTTCTGGAACTGTGAGTTCCCATGAATGGTCTTGGTGGACATGACGAACTCAGATAGTCTCTCACCCTGTTTGTTCCATTCTAGGCCATGGGTCCCAATGTGGAGTTCTTCGGCTGATCTTCTCGGTCCTATCTTGGCATTAAAATCACCGACTTGATCTTGTAGAAGGTGTGATCTTTTTATAGGACTCCTCCAGTTCCATGTAGAATTTCTCAATTTCATCTTCCTTGTATGTGGATGTTGGTGCGTAGACAATGAAGATAGAAATTGCTGGCAGTGGGCCACATCTCTTCAAGTGTAATCGGCCTATCTGGTTTATTAGGCATTCAAATGAATCAATGTTGGCGGCCATGTTCATGTTGACAAGGACACCAACGCCACCGATGCCTCTTTTTGTTGCATGTTCCAAGGAACAATTCTTCTCTGGTGTCAAATACAGCATGATGTGACTGGCCGCCTCGTCCTCAGTCAGACCAATGATGTCGTACTTGATCTTTTGCACTTGCATCATCAGATCCTCGATCTATGCTTCCAATGCCAGTGTACGTGCATTGAAAGTACAGACAGTCATTTTAGTCCTTCTTCATTTTGGCAGCCTAAGGTTGGCCGTGAGAATTTTATCAGGCACTGTTTGTTCAAAAAAACAGTGCCACCTCTAGTATTAGAACACAAATCAGATGCTCATGTCCTGGTCATATGTTCTTAAGGAAAGTGGTGTCTTGTCTGTGTTCCACTTCAGCATTGTCTTATTCAGTTCGCTAGTTGACTTCCAGTAACTATCTGGTTGTTTTATGGAAATGCATGTTTTAGGGCAGAGAGATTGCTCAATGGGCTTAGTGCAATGCAGGGGACCTGGTTCAATTCCCAACAGAGTTTGGTCCACTGAGCACTACCAGGAGCAACCTTCCAGCACAGAACCAGGAGTAATTCTTGAATAATGCCTGGTGTCACCCATTTCCCTAAAATTTTATTTTAAGCTGATGCCTTTCTCAAAATATGTTGAATATGCTACAGAGTGTGAGGTAGCACAGAGTACAGTAGATACTAGAGTGCGTTTTACCCACCTTAACTCTTGAGTGTTTAGTATGTGTCTCCCTCTTACTCTTTTATTTTGGAACCACACCCAGTGACATGACAGTTTATCCCTGGCTCAGTTCTCAGGAGTCACTCCTGGCAGTGTGCAGGGCACCATAGGTAGTGTTGGGCAAGGAAGCAGGATTGACAATATGAAAGACTAATCCATTCACCCTTTCCCTATCATCCAGCCCTGGGTGTATTTCTCTTGTGCAGTAAGATAAGCTGGAAACATAAAATGCAAATAAGGTTTCAAGGCTTCTCGAAAATAAGACATGATGGGGCTGGAGCCACAGCCCAGCGGGGGAGGGCGATTGCCTTGCACGAGGCTGACCAGGGTTTGATCCCAGCATTCCATATGGTCCCCAGAGTACCACCAGGAGCAATTCCTGAGCACAGATCCAGGAGTAACCCCTGAGCATTGCCTAGTGTGACCCCAAAAAGAAAGAGAAAAAGAAAATATCGATATAAAATGCTGATTAATAACAGTTGTATTGCTTACAAATTTAAATGACTACATTTTGAATATGTTGGGTGAAATAAAATACAGACTAAGAGATCAATTTCACCTGTTTCCTTTTACTTATTTTTGATGTGGTTTCTAGAAAACTTCAAATTACGTATGTGGTTCACTTATGTGGCCTGCCTTATATTTGTTTTGGAAAGAGCTGCACTATGTAAGATTAATCTTCATGTCCAACTCTGGAAACTGGAAATATTGCTCATTTAAGCCAGGAAGTGTTCTTTGCCGCTGTTAAGGGTCTTATGATTCAAGCCAGAAATTAGAGTATAGTACTAATTCTTCCCTCTTCCTCCATCCCACATTTAGTAAGAGCTAAGTCATTCTAAGATTAGTTTCTCTCCC